>JAMQGT020014622.1:0-26135 GCA_024447675.2 Pterophyllum scalare | reverse complement strand
GCCCAGACCTTGAACTTAGCAATGAATGTAAGCTCAGTCTTTCAAATCATAATTATAGACGAAACAATACAAAGAATTCACCTTGTTATTTTCTGTGAAAAGAACACACCACTCAGCTCCACAATGTGCTGCTTCTTATTTCATCCAAAGGTGCCTCTGTTCTGCAGCACTTTATTGTGTTTCACTTTTTCTGAGTTGATTCAATGAACTAAAATGAGATGAGACACATTCATTCCCGCAGGACGAGACAAAACCTCTCCAGAGCAGAATCACTGATTGAAGCTTAAACAGAAAAAAATAAAGGCCCTCATGCATCAAGGTTGCTTTTTCCTGCTCAAGTGAAAGACTCGTCATTCATTAAACTGATCAGATTGTGTTTCTGTGCAGAGCCCTGGCAGTGTTTATTAAAAAAAAAAAATGAAGAAGACTTTTACTTGATCCTCCTCCAGACCTGATTTTGAAGTCACTATTCTATAAAAGTCTCACTAATCACAATTCTAAAACAGGTACCATGCTGGACCAAGGACTCATAACTCTTTCAGGAAAGGATAATTCTGGGTTTCCTTAGAATACATGGTTAAATATATACACTGCTCAAAAAAATAAAGGGAACACTCAAATAACACATCCTAGATCTGAATGAATGAAATATTCTCATTGAATACTTTGTTCTGTACAAAGTTGAATGTGCTGACAACAAATATCACACAAAAATCATCAATGGAAATCAAATTTATTAACCAATGGAGGCCTGGATTTGGAGTCACACACAAAATTAAAGTGGAAAAACACACTACAGGCTGATTCAACTTTGATGTAATGTCCTTAAAACAAGTCAAAATGAGGCTCAGTATTGTGTGTGGCCTCCATGTGCCTGTATGACCTCCCTACAAGGCCTGGGCATGCTCCTGATGAGGTGGCGGCTGGTCTCCTGAGGGATCTCCTCCCAGACCTGGACTAAAGCATCCACCAACTCCTGGACAGTCTGTGGCTGCAACGTGACGTTGGTGGCATGGAACTGCTGACACACTCCAGCCACATGAGGTCTAGCATTGTCCTGCATTAGGAGGAACCCAGGGCCAACCGCACCAGCATATGGTCTCACAAGGGGTCTGAGGATCTCATCTCGGTACCTAATGGCAGTCATGCTACCTCTGGCGAGCACATGGAGGGCTGTGCGGCCCTCCAAAGAAATGCCACCCCACACCATTACTGACCCACTGCCAAACCGGTCATGCTGAAGGATGTTGCAGGCAGCAGATCGCTCTCCACAGACATCTCCAGACTCTGTCACGTCTGTCACATGTGCTCAGTGTGAACCTGCTTTCATCTGTGAAGAGCACAGGGCACCAGTGGCGAATTTGCCAATCCTGGTGTTCTCTGGCAAATGCCAAGCGTCCTGCACAGTGTTGGGCTGTGAGCACAACCCCCATCTGTGGACGTCAGGCCCTCATACCATCCTCATGGAGTCGGTTTCTAACTGTTTGTGCAGACACATGCACATTTGTGGCCTGCTTGAGGTCATTTTGCAGGGCTTTTCTGGCAGTGCTCCTCCTGTTCCTCCTTGCACAAAGGCGGAGGTAGCGGTCCTGCTGCTGGGTTGTTGCCCTCCTACGGCCTCCTCCACGTATCCTGGTGTACTGGCCTGTCTCCTGGTAGCGCCTCCAGCCTCTGGACACTACGCTGACAGACACAGCAAACCTTCTTGCCACAGCTCGCATTGATGTGCCATCCTGGATGAGCTGCACTACCTGAGCCACTTGTGTGGGTTGTAGAGTCCGTCTCATGCTACCACGAGTGTGAAAGCACCACCAACATTCAAAAGTGACCAAAACATCAGCCAGAAAGCATAGGTACTGAGAAGTGGTCTGTGGTCCCCACCTGCAGAACCACTCCTTTATTGAGTGTGTCTTGCTAATTGCCAATAATTTCCACCTGTTGTCTATTCCATTTGCACAACAGCATGTGAAATTGATTGTCAATCAGTGTTGCTTCCTAAGTGGACAGTTTGATTTCACAGACGTTTGATTTACTTGGAGTTATATTGTGTTGTTTAAGTGTTCCCTTTATTTTTTTGAGCAGTGTATATAATGAGAGATTCCATTTAAAGGTAGCCAAAATAGTTCACCCCCACATCCAGCAGGACAAATATATCTGCTTCAGTATTGTATGAATCAGCCCAATTGTAAATGGGGAGTCTTCTTCGCACACTAAGGTTAATTATGGAGTTCCACAGGGTTCAGTGTTGGAACCAATTCTATTTACACTATACATGTTTCCCTTAGGGAATATTATTAGAAATACATTTTCGTATATACATACATACATACATACATTTTCATTACTATACAGATGATACCCAGCTTTATCTATCCATGAGGCCAGATGACACACACCAATTAGCTAAACCGCAGGAATGTCTTAAAGACATAAATGTCTGGTTGACTTCTAATTGAAGTCAACCAGACATTGAGGAATGGTTTATTTCAAGAGTTTCAGTCAGGTTTCAGAATTCATCACAGTACAGAAACAGCATTAGTGAAGGTTACAAACGATCTTCTTACAGCCTCTGACAGTGGACTCGTCTCTGTGCTTGTCCTGTTGGACCTCAGTGCAGCTTTTGATACTGTTGATCATAACATTTTATTACAGAGATTAGAGCATGCCATAGGTATTAAAGGTACTGCACTGCAGTGGTTTGAATCATATTTATCAAATAGACTCCAATTTGTTCATGTAAATGGGAAGTCGTCTTCTCACACTAAGGTTAATTATGGAGTCCCACAGGGTTCTGTGCTAGGTCCAATTTTATTTACATTGTACATGCTTCCCTTAGGCAGTATTATTAGAAAGCATTGCACCAATTTCCATTGTTATGCAGATGATACTCAGCTTTATCTATCCATGAAGCCAGATGACACACATCAGTTAGTTAAACTGCAGGAATGTCTTAAAGACATAAAGGCCTGGATGACCTCTAATTTCCTGCTACTAAATTCAGATAAAACTGAAGTTCTTGTACTCGGCCCCACAAATCTTAGAAGCACAGTGTCAAACCAGATACTTACTCTGGATGGCATTACTTTGGCCTCCAGTAACACTGTGAGAAATCTTGGAGTCATTTTTGACCAGGATATGTCCTTCAATGCACATATTAAACAGATATGTAGGACGGCTTTTTTACATCTGCGCAATATTTATAAAATTAGAAACATCCTTTCTCAGATTGACGCATAAAAGTTAATCCATGCATTTATTACTTCTAGGCTGGACTACTGTAATTCATTATCAGGCTGTCCTAAAAACTCCCTGAAAAGCCTTCAGCTGATCCAAAATGCTGCAGCTAGAGTACTGACAGGGACTAGAACGAGAGAGCATATTTCTCCCATACTGGCTTCTCTTCATTGGCTCCCTGTTAAATCTAGAATAGAATTTAAAATCCTTCTCCTAACATACAAGGTCTTGAATAATCAGGCCCCATCTTATCTCAAAGACCTCATAGTACCGTATCACCCCCAATAGAGCACTTCGTTCTCAGACTGCTGGCTTACTTGTGGTTCCTAGGATACTTAAAAGTAGAATGGGAGGCAGAGCCTTCAGCTTTCAGGCCCCTCATCTGTGGAACCAGCTCCCAGCTTGGATTCGGGAGACAGACACCCTCTCTATTTTCAAAATTAGGCTTAAAACTTTCCTTTATGATCAAGCTTATAGTTAGGGCTGGATCAGACGACCCTGAACCACCCCTTAGTTATGCTGCTATAGGCCTAGGCTGCTGAGGGGGGTCCCATAATGCACTGTTTCTTCTCATTCACCTTTATTTACTTGTTTATACTTCACTCTGTATTTAATCATTATTATTAATCTCTGGCTCTCTTCCACAGCATGTCTTTTGTCCTGTCTCTCTCCACTCAGCCCCAACCGGTCGCAGCAGATGACTGCCCCTCCCTGAGCCTGGTTCTGCTGGAGGTTTCTTCCTGTTAAAAGGGAGTTTTTCCTTCCCACCGTCGCCAAGTGCTTGCTCATAGGGGGTCGTTTTGACTGTTGGGTTTTCTCTGTGTTATTGTAGGGTCTTTACCCACAATACAAAGCGCCTTGAGGCGACTGTTTGTTGTGATTTGGCGCTATATAAATAAAATTGAATTGAATTGAATTGAATTAATTTCCTGCTTCTAAATCCAGATAAAGCTGAAATTGTTGTACTTGGCCCTATAAACCTTAGAAACATGATGTCTAACCAGATACTTACTCTGGATCGCATTACCTTGGCCTCCAGTAACACTGTGAGGAATGTGGGAGTCATTTTTGACCAGGATATGTCCTTCAGTGCACATATTAAATAAATATGTAGGACTGCTTTCTTGCATTTGCGCATTATTTCTAAAATTAGAAACATCTCATCTCAGAATGATACTGAAAAGCAATTCATGCATTTATTACTTATAGGCAGGACTATTGTAATTCATTTTTAAAGCTCCCTGAAAGGCTTTCAGCTGATTCAAAATGCTTTTAGGCCCGTTTTCTGTGGAACCAGCTCCCAGTTGGATCCAGTAGAGAGACACCCTCATTAGTATTAAAAATAGGCTTTCTTCCTGTTAAAAAGTAGTTTTTCCTTCCAACTGTTGCCAAGTGCTTGCTCATAGGGGTCTTTTGATTGTTGGGGTTTATTATTATTATTGTACTCTGTATTATTGTACTTACAATATAAAGTGCCTTGAGGCGACTGTTGTGATTTGGCGCTATATAAATTGAATTGAATTGAATTGGACCCCGTCACTATCTTATCATGACAGATGGCCTAAAGCCACAAAGTAGCTACCTTTACCAATTCTCAGCCAAGCTGGTCCAAATGGACACACCCACACCAGAGATTTGCAAAATTTATGCAACCATATCACCAAAATTCATAAGCTTGCCATATGATATGCCAAGCATATCAACACTTAGCATCAACTGGCCCTGTTCAGTGGGAAACCTGTTCCTTTTTGCCTTTCAAAAACAAAACTTAGTAATAATTCAATAAAAATAAACTAGAACCAGTGTAATAGAAAATAAGCCATATTTAAGGTGTCTGTGATGTGAGTCAAATCAATATATATAGTATCTGGTCCCCCTTGTAGTGCAACACCATCTGCGTGAATAATTTATATTAATTTAAAATGATCAGGAAAATGTTTAAAATCCACTATTAACACAACCTAAGAGAGAACAGGAATCACTTTATTTGATGGCGGTTGGTAGAGGTAGTGAACTTCACAACCACTGCCTCAATCAGTCATTACAGAACATTTATGTGTCTGAAAGTCTAAGAGCCATTAGTTTGACAGATGGAGCCAGCAGTGTTATGTATTTGATGTCTGAAAGGGGCTTGGTTTGATTCACCGTTCATTTTTATTCCACACAGCACCATGTACCCAGCCTTTACTAACGGTCGGCCAGCGCTGTCTGCCTCTATGATAAACAGAGCTTCACATGGCGCTCTTAGTGTTTGAGTGTCTGATGAGCGCATGGACAATGTAGCATTAATGGGTTTGTGAGTGCTGTTTTAATTTCCCATGTGGAGGCCAGGGGAGCCCGTCCTCCTGACCCTGGCGTGTGTCAGACAGCCCTTCCAGAGCTCAGCGGAGAAAAACGGCCTTATTAGCCCAGTTCATTAAAATCATTAATAGTCATGAAATGAGAGGCACCAGAGTCCAAAAGGCTTAATGCTCCATCCATATTAATTAGACGCCCACATATCTGAAGTGAGGGAAACCGGGCTTACTGCAGCTCCTGGTGCAAACACACATGCATGTGCGCTCCACACACACACACACACACACACACACACACACACACATTTAAGCAACCTGCCCAGTGTGGCGTAACCTCCTCACACCCCCCCACGCTCCCCTCCTCCAACTGTCAGTGCCGCTACCCTCCTGTTACTACTCCCGATTAAATTCTGTTTTAATTAAAACTGATCACATTAAGAAACTGATGTGGTTAATTAACTGGACTCTAGTGGAAGTGCCTTCACCTACATCTGACGGCTGCATTGTAGAACACTTCCTGGTGAGGTAAGGGGTGCTGCATATAATACCAGTGCCGTAGTCTGCCACAGCCACTGCCACTCTCGCTCTTTCAACATTATCCTTATTTCTCTTCAATTCACAGAAAGGCTCATCTGTCCTAACAACTCATATAGACTTTTTCAGGTTCAATTTAAGAAAAAAACAAAAACAAAGTACAAATACTAAGCATCTTTGGAGGAATCAGGAGGAAATGGCTCTTTAGTAACATCTACTGGCAGCTGTAGCAAACCACCTTAGTAAGCAGTAATGTCTCATAAAATTTTGCATTTATTCAGTAGTTTTATTATTTACCTCAATCATACTACACCTTACTTTAAAGAGCTTTGTTTTTATCCAACCGATGCAATCCCCCGTGTGCATGTTTACTGAAGCATTTGTTAATGATTTGGAGAATCCCAAAAAGCACACAGATGGAAGCTCAGGGATCGTGCTCATTTACCAGCATAATGCAGAATGTGTGGGACCCCAAAAGAGCAATGCCAAAGTGTTGTTTAAAGAGCCTGAAAAACAGTGAGGTCACCCAGCAAATACACAAAGCCCATGTAGGATTCTGTTAACCTGGAAGTGAGGACCTGTCTCAACAAATGTGGAGTGTGGAATATATTTTTTCCTGTTTTAAAGTCTGAATTCTTTAGAGCCATTTAGGTTACAGAGATCAACAGCACTAGATTAAGCCTCACTGTCATATTGTGGTTGCATGAAATACTGCAGATTGCACAGATGCCTGTGCAATGTAAAGAAGATGATGTTAAACAAGCTGTTTTAAAGGTTAGAACAAAGGCTTTTAAAAAAAAAAAAAAAAATTCTCCATAGCATAGTATTTACCCTTCATCATCCTTTTATACAGGTTTTCCATTCTCTACAATCACCACCATCCTTTCCCTCTTCATGCCTTTCCCTTCCTTTCCCTGTCTTCCTGGCCAGTCTCTGACCACAAGGCACTGTTGCTAGCAGTTAGAAGTTATGGTTTGTGGCTTGTGAGCTGACAGCGCTACAACAGAGGGTGAGATAAGGTTGCGACCTCTCTGGCCAGAGAGGATGAGATGAATACATTTTCTGCCTCTGTGATGGGAAGCTGGGATGAGGCGAAGCGGGAGAGGAGGTGTGGAGTGTGCCGTCCCTGGGCACCTGGCCCCCCAAATATATCTGCTCTATCTGTTACAAGACGGCAGGACGGGCAAACAGGAAAAAGTGGGGGATGGGTGTGTATGTGTCCATGTTTGTGTGGGGGTGGGGGTGCGTAGATATATGAGTGTGTATCATCTCTTCTTTTTCCCCAAGGCCTGATATTGGATGATGTCCCAAAATCAAGGCCTCCTGCCACAAGGCCACGATTCATCACTCTCAATAGATTTGTGTGTGTGTGTGTGTGTGTGTGTGTGTGTGTGTGTGTGTGTGTGTGTGTGTGTGTTTGTAAATGAGTATGTGTGTGTACAGTGCAGGCAATGCAGTATACTATAAGATTTTGCTGTCTGAATACAGTACATTACTAAAGCATAAATAAGTAGACTTAATGCATCTTCTTAATTGTTTTTTTTTAGGCATAAACGTCCGTGGAATTTAAGTTTATTAAGTAGTGAAGTAGCCAGTGAGTGTATGTAACAATACTGGTCTTCAAGTTTGACTAAAGTTCTGTCTAAATCAATAGAGAGAAACTGGACGTCTGAAAGAGCAATTTTACTAACTGCATTACTCCATCGCTTTGTCTACTTTATGTATAAGGCCAAATATTAAACTTGACTTACTGTCCTCATAATGGTCCACAAGGCAATCCACCACTGCATTCAGCAGTCGAGTTTACTGAAAAATGTAAACAACCTTATATGGTGTGATACATTTGCAGGGTGATTACATCAGTCAGTATCCACTAATACAATTAACAAAATGGTCATTCCTGGCTGCACACATCAGTGTTTACATGCAGTTAAACTGAAACAAATATTTATGATAATCTGTATAATAATCTTGTCAGTTGGAAAGCTGCAAGGAGCTCACATTTGCCCACCTTTCTTTTGTGCAACCAAAGCCGACATTTTAAAGAATTGCTCCAACAGAGGTGGAGAGTGCAAAGTTAGAATGACCCATAGAGACGCAGTAGGTGCATCAGTGGCAAATGTGTCAGGCAGGAATAAACTGGAAAATCATTTAAAGAAAAATCTGCTAAATGGAAAGACAGAAAAGAAAAGAAAAGATTATAATTTGTGTGTTTTGCTAGAAAAATCATAGTTCCTACAGTACATGAACTGCTCACAGCATGTAACCAGAGCACAATTTCTGGAAAGAGGCATTGCTACTGTGTTTTTCGCAGATGTATCTTTCATGGCTTTGAGCAAAGCAAGGCTAGTATTCTACCTTGCATACAAGGGCACCAGATGTAAGCAGGCAGAGCGGCTATTGTGGATGACAGAAGGAAAACCAACCCACATAGAGGCAATGTATACTGAAGTAGTAAAATAGTTTTTTGTAATTTGATGTACCCTGCCTACAAGCCTAAAAAATAATACAGGTGGAGAACTTACATGTGGATCAGTAGATCAGCTATAGTTTACTCATATAGGAAATAACAACACTGGTCCATATGCCTGTAATTGGACCTTTTGCGTGTTAGTGCACTTTAAACTTCGTGCATGGCATTCCACATCACACAGTCTTGTTCATGTATGACATTAGTTAAGTCCAGAGCAGTTTAGTGCAGTTCAAGTTTAAAAGACTGCACAAAAATAACTTGCTTCACTGATTAAAAATTAGACAAAGCAGATGGCATCCTTAATAACTGCTAATTGACTTTCGTATCAGACAGGATGAACAAACAGCTGCCTGGAACAGAAGACAAAGTACATCCACATTTCCAAAACACAGCAGGGAAATGTTGAGTTGTGTAAAGTGTAATCAATTTGTATTAAATGGGCTGAAACATGCAAACACACGGGTTTGGTCCTTGCAGTACGTCTTTGTGCAAGTGTGTTTGTATCTCTCTTTTGGTTATATGTGTGTCCACCAAGGGCATCATTTATCCACCAGCCCAGAGGCAAAAACAACCTGCTGCCAGTATTGATGGTTCCTCCTGCAGTACCTGTGTGTATTGGGTTCAGAGGTCACCAGTCACAGGCAATCAGGAGTAAATGGAGCCTGTGTAACACTAGACAAACGGCTAAGAGCTTTAGAACAAAGCCAAGGCTGCTGTCCTGCGTGTGCGGCTGTGTATGGGTGTGTGTATGTTACCGCAACAGTTCCTTATTTCACCCAACCTTAGCCACTGTAACAGGATTCATTTCTGTTTATTTTTAAGTGTCTGACCTTGCTGATGATCCATTTATCCTTATTTGTCCTCAAGACTGCAAACCTCACCAAAACAGTCACATCATTTTTTTTACTTTTAAGTAAAAAAAAAAGGGCTGTCAGGTGAGCCACGGCAACCTGAACGCATTTCCAGTCCCTTTACGCCAGTGGTAAGGTTTAACACAGTCAGCTGATACAGCCAGCATCTTCCCCTGATCATCTGCAGGCTAATCCAACACTGTTTTATTGTCTTATTAACTCTCTGAGCCTGAACGCCAAGATTCATAACAGCTTGTGGGAAGCGTTGTGAAGCCAAGCTGCCGAATGCATCTCTGAGTAGGTTGAGCCGTGGAGGGGCTCACTTGAAGAGGAAGACACATATCAAAGAGGTTTTAAATGCACTGATCTGCCTTGCCTTAACTCACTCTTACATCATCATAAAACATCATCCAATTTACCAGCACTGTCAGAGAGGAACCATAACATATTTGCATAATGCAGAGTCTTCACTATGTTAATCCTCCCTCAACTCAGCCATGTAAAAGGGACTCTTTTGTGTTTAGGCTCATTCTCTCTTACTCTGTCTAGAGTGTGTGCATGAGTGCATTACACTGTACTTGCGTGTCGATGACTGTGAAAGATTATGGAGGTAAATGAGGCTATCTAAAGCCCTCCAAGCTCTCCATACAGTGGTGTAATAGTCAGTGATACCGCAGGGCATCGCAGGAGGAGCAATAGAAACGCATTACTGCTGAAATCACATTGCTCTCCTCCACTGAGGGGTGTAAGTTACTGGGGAAATGGATGAAGCACACAGGGGGAGGTGAGGGTGATGAAGGTGGGGGAGAGGTTCAGCCTCTCTACAATTTGCATTGACACGTATGATCTCTTTTTAATTTTCCTGGCAGTGTGAAATATGGATGATGACTTGATTAGATTGTGTCTCGGCTGGATTCAGATGCAAAGCAGCGAGTATATTGACTGACTGCACACCCACCTCTGGTGCATTTGGAAGTTCAAGTGTGTTAACAGGAGAAAGGCTCCTTCAGACCCTCTGACGTAGTTTCATAGCATCGATTTGTGGCTTTCAGTGGAGTGCAGGAGTCATTATATGATGGGATGTTGTCACTTTTAGCAATGCTGGCAGCTTGGCTCAGGAGATGGTTTTTTGGTTGGACCATCATGTTGGCCCACACTCAACTACAGCCATAACATTTCTGCAGACATTCATAACATTCTGAAGTTTATGACTTTGCAGATGGACTCATTATTCTGTAAAACTACTATGAAGTAGATAGTTTTGACTTCCAGTGAAATAAGTGCACTTAGGGGTTTTACTTAGGGGTCATTCACAATTATCAACATTTTCCAAAGCGTACTCTTTTTCAGACTCCCCCTCCCTCCTCCCCAAAATGGTACAAAGAAAATGTTGATCTTTTTTTCATGACATTTAATTTCACCTGTTTCTTTGGTATTTTAATGTAATAGGAAGTATTAAAAACACATCCTGGTGTTGAAAAATTCTGTAAAGCTTGGCATCAAATATACTCTTTCCTATCTATTAAAACATTGTATTGTTGCACTACTTAAAATCCATCCATCCATTCTCTTCCGCTTATCCTTTTCAGGGTTGCGGGAGGGCTGGAGCCTATCCCAATGGTCATAGGGTGAGTGGCAGGGTACACCCTGTAATAAACAGATATACCGATATATTAGAATTTATAGGGTGCAAAAACTGATTTAAATTTAAATTTGAATGTGTACTGCACTGCATGTACGAAAAATGTACATGCCTCCACACCACAGTGGAGCAATTTGTCATCTGAATAGCCGGTCTTGTGCCAAAAAGTGATATCTGGTATTTGCCAAAACAATAATTGATGGTATTTATATTATTGTAAATGACTTTTGGCCCTATAATCTGTCAAGCATATCTCAAACATTATCTCTTATGAGTGAAATCAGTTCATTTTGAGTTATAAAGAACAGAAGCTGCTATCAGTTTTTGGCAACACTGGACATCAGTGTGGCCAACTCATCTTTTAAATTAGAGAGATGCCATGTCCTCTCCAGCTTACGTGTTATCTGCTTAAATCACGTAATTTTGAGTTATTTCAGGGAGTCAACCACTTCTGATTTGAGGCTCTCTTTTTCAGAGGATGTAACACAATCAACAAGATACTCTATCTCTGTGGGAGTAGAGTTTAGGTAACTGCTCTGCACTGTGTTGGCACACGGCATTGAAGATCATTTCTTTCAGAAAGACATCTACTGTATGGATATTTATTCCCCACTGCTCACACTTGCTGAGGATCTAGTGCATTTGAATAGCACCTAACTGCTACTTACCCACCTAATTCCTATGGAAGTTGCTTTTCACAGGACTGCATAGTCATATGAAAGCTCTTTTTCACATGACTGTATTTTACCCAGTGCCAGGTCAAAGGATTCACTTATCCTATTACATATTTTCCAGTCTTCAAATTTACACCAAGATTTCTTCAGATAGTCATAATCCCCAATGGACACAATTACTTTGGCAGTTCTGATGACCTCACCATGGGTTGACATTTGTGATTTGGAGTGAAATGTCTCAAGCACTTGTCTCAAGAGCAATGTCTTAAATTAACTGTCATTAAATTTAGCACCTTCATGCATCTTACTCTAATGTGTGTATGTCTGTTTCCTAACTCCCCCTAAATTTGGATGAAACCCAATATAAAAACAACCTAGGGTGTCAGGATTATCAGCATCTATATAGCTTTCGGGAATTATTTTTAAAACACTCAGATCCTTACAAAGTATGTATATTATGTGTAGCAGGCAATCTCAAAATGAATGGGAACATTACATGTATGTGCATGTTGTTGCTTGTGAATACATTTTGCCAAACAATTTTAGTGGAGTGGCACTTTGAGGTGACTGGAATGTGTTGTCATGCATATCTGTAAATAAGCATCCATCAAAAAGTGGCATGAATAACTTTTGTCTTATACAATGAATATGTAGCTTTCAAGGGAATAGAATAAATATATAACAACCACCGCAGGACTTAAGCTTTTCCTCTAGGGCAGTGTTTCTCAAAAGGATCCAGTAAATGTTTCTCCAGCCAAGCACCAGCTCAAAATATTTTTGGTAGAAAAAAAAAAATAACAATAATAATATGATATGTATAATAGATAATATAGCACTGCACCATAGGTGTCTGACCTTTATCCAACAAACTTCTAACTGAAAAACACCTTAATGTTTTTCAGTCAGTGAGAGAATATTGCAATCTATCAATACATTTATGATAAACCCGTTTTTGTCGTCATACACTGAAATGTTGAAATGAGTCTTTCTGTTCCACTCAAGATTTAGTGAATGCTTCGCTGAGGATCCTTGTCATTTTCAGTGGCAGGGAAGCATCTGAACTGATGAAACTCTTTTGCAGACACAGTCCATTTAATTTGATCACAGTCAGTACAACAAAGAGGCCTCACACAAATATGTGTATCAATTCTTTCTCATTTTTTTTCAGCTGTGTTGTTGTTCCAGTTAAACACACACCAATTTTCTTGTTTTTTGTCTGTTATTAATTATCAGAACATGTGTTTGTCAGTTACTCCTTCTGTGAGGTTCCACAGCATTTGACTGGTTACAACATTTTAAAATTTCAATGAAACACAAAACCAAATGTTTAAAAAAAACAACAAAAAACAGTGATAACAACAATTCATCTCCCTTTTTTTGGTTACTTTTAGGAACTATGTGCAACTGATTTATATTTTGTAATCACTTGTGCATTAAGCACCTCCAGCAGTATTCCAAAGTACCCCTAAGGGATACTATTACTACTTTTATCTCTGATCATTGATTCAATGTCATCATTAAGTTTGAATTTGAAGTTTGTCCAATATTTTAATACTAAATAGCAGCAAAACTAACAGCCTTCCAATAAGCCTCACCTGCATTTTAGGTGCAGCATAGGGAAAGCACCTTAACATGGTATGTTTACACCTGCTTAACATGATGATGTTGGATATCGAGGTTAAAAAAATGAGTCTAACACACTGTCAAACCCTGGATGAAAGCGTTGTGGATCATGGTCACAAGTGTACTAGATATTATAACACAATTTAGGCCACCTTGATATTTCTGGTATTGAAAGTTTTGGCATTTGGACTACATTAAAGTTTGTCCACATTACATGCACTTACAGAGACTGACCTCTGGTGGGATAATGTGGTTACGTACTGTAAATCCAACTAACTTTGGTGCACAGAAGCTACAATAGATTAATTTCAAATTTGATGAGAACTGGTTTGATCTCAGGAGGATATGCAGGTATATATTTGCATGTACGTATACAGGTCTGTTTGTATTACCTCATTGGACCATTTTGATATTTATTTTGTATATTTATTATATTTTTTGGATATCCTCGGAAATGTTACTTCCTTATTCCACGCAGTCTTGTTTTCTTCCAATGTAACAACATTTAAGTAACTATAGCAACCTATGTAAAGTGTTACCTGTGTGTTTGCTGGTACTTGGTATGTATAGTGTGGCAGCTTTGTGCCAAAAATATGAGCATGTCATGGGGAAAAAAAAGACGTGAAAGGGCTACACCAGGCCTTGTTTACACGAGAATGTTTTCAGATGAAAACAGCTACGTTTTGATGCTTTTCGGCCTCCCGAGAACGGAGGAAAACGCTGCTTTTGAAAACGGGGGCAACCGCACATGCGCACTATGGTTGCGGCTCCTATATCCACACCAGCAACTTGTGGGCTGGCAATAGGAACTGCAGAGTTTTCAGCGTTTTCCTATTCCGTGTCAGTGGAGATTGTTTCTGAAATGTTTCGTGTGAGCGCGCTACTGGTAGGAAACGAAAATGGCAAAACGACAGCATTTCCACTGAAAATGCTCTCATGTAAACAGGGCCTAACTATTTATTTATGGTAGGCATGATCAATTGTTTATGTTTTGTTTTTCTATTTACAGTAAATGTCTCTGATGCAAGAACTTCTTGCCACACGAGGTCATTCAGTCATGAGAAATCTTCAATTTACAACACCAATTCCAAAAAAAGTTGGGATCTGCAAGCCTCATAAATTTTATTGACAAATCAAATGTTAATGTGTTCAGCATAAGTTACCATGGTGCTTTGTGTTGTGTGGCAGCGACTGGCACAAGAAACACTGAATTCCACTGAACTACTTGAAGAAACAGAAAAAACCCTTGAAGGTTTTGGAGCACTCAAAAAAGACCTTTGCAGCCAGTAAAACATTTTAAATCAAGAATAAAAACCTTGGACAGTCCAGGAAGAAGTTTTAAATACACATTTAATAATAAATGTTTTTTTTTAACTCTTCAGTGACCTTGATAAGAACAATAAACTTGAGATCACAGCAAAGAGTCTTTAAAGCCCTTTGAAGTGACTGTTGTGATTTGCCACTATGTAAATAAAATTGAATTGAACTGAGCGGAATTGAAAGAGTCAAACTTGCTTTTTGTAAACAGCTGCAAATTATCACTTGATGTGGGCAAAGCATGATGACTAATTTTCTTTAGGCTGGAAAAGATGATCCCTCTGAAGGCAATGTGTACTCATTAAAGGATTATGGTGCCATCTGCTGGAGAATTCACTTCTTTGCAGAAGTGACAGATGATGTGAAAAAAGCTTTTTTTGTCTGATGTTCATGATTTAAATGACAACCCCAGCAACAGTTTTCATTTTTCTTTAAATATTGCATGCACCATGGCTAAAATTTACAGGCTTTATAGCTTTTCCAGTGAGTCTTTCCATCTGTTTTGGCTTACATGTCTTTAGTTTTTAGATAAATAATTATTAGGTTGAAATTAATAACACTATCCAAAGTCTCAAAATCATTAAAAATAAAGATATTCAGATCACATTTAAATTAAACAGCTCGTGAAACACAGCTCAGCTTCACAAACCATCACACTGAACTTCATGTGAAATTTCAAAGATGCATTATTATTGCTGTGTAACATTATTGTCTTTCTAACATTGTATGCATTTACATTACAATGAAATGATATAACCATGAAAACACTGTGATGTGAACATACTAGCCACAGGAACGGTTAATTCAATATTACAGAGAGAACATCCCAATA
The DNA here is from genome assembly GCA_024447675.2 of Pterophyllum scalare. Taxonomy (NCBI): domain Eukaryota; kingdom Metazoa; phylum Chordata; class Actinopteri; order Cichliformes; family Cichlidae; genus Pterophyllum; species Pterophyllum scalare. Next base: position 10,658 of record JAMQGT020014622.1, on the reverse strand, counting down.
AAGAAGTCCCTTTGTAACAGGAAGAGACCTCTGGCAGACCCAGGTTCAGGCAGTGACAGTCACAGGCTGTGGCCAGGTGGGAGGTGGAGGGGAATGCAAGAGGGAAAAAAGGCCAGACCTTAAGGACAAAAAGGGGGTTCAGTGGAAGAGGCCCACATGAGACACAGCTATTATCACCACTGACAATTCTTAATATAGAGACCAGGTCAAATCTATAGCAAAGGTCCAGGGTAATACTGCAGAATTCAAAATTAATGTTGCCGCTGCCAACACAAGCTCATAACAGCATACAATATTTGCTCAGGAGGAACTGGGTTTTGTGATTAGCACTGTGGCTATATGGTCAAGAAAATGAGACTAAGAGATCAAAGATCCACTTTTATTTACTACTTAACAGGGTTATTATAGTTTGGGATTTTACATTATCATACCGGTCAAGTTTTGTATTTAAAAATAAGAGAAATATTCCACCATCCGAGGCGCACCGTCCCACCAGCCCAACAAAGGTCCAGTTGTTCGCAAAAGAGCCGGCTCTAAGAGCCGATGCTTGGTAGTGAATCAGAAGAGCCGACTCCCATTGAATGAGAGCCGGCTCCCCAAGTTCTCATTAGCTCTGCTCACAAACCTAAGGACGGAGGCAGAACTGATGGGCACATTATGCAGCCAATCACACAGGGGGACATGGGATTATACCATTATGTTAAAACAGAGGGGGAGATAGATGTTCCACTGTGTGTGGGTGTAGTCCAGGTACAGACAGCAAGACTGCGGGAGACTGCGGTGCAAAAACACGTGAATATGAGCGATACACGTTAAAGAAGCAGCATTTGGCTGCAATTTAAGGAAACTGGAAATAGCAGAGCAGAGTGCCATCATTGCAAATTGAAAATTACAGTGAGAGCAGGCTCCACCACAAACCTGCATTGACATATAAGAACTGTCCATCACTTGGTGCAGTTGGAGGAGAGAGGGCAAGCTATGTCTCCGTCTTTCAACCCTGGTGAGTCTGGTACCAAACCAGCAACAACTGCTGTGGCATCCACTGCCCTCCCTAAAACTGCAACTATAACCTGTCCTACTGCAACACAAGCAAAATAACAATAAATATTCATAATAATCATAAAAAGACTGAAGGCAAAAGGGCTTCTCAGCACACAAACCATTCATTTTTTTGCTTATTTAGTCTAAAATATGAGGCTACAAATGATAGCAAGTAAAGAGCCTTCTGGGAGCCGAAAGAGCCGGCTCTTCTTTGGGAGCCAAGCCTAAAGAGCCGGCTCTCTGAAAAGAGCTGAACTTCCCATCACTAGTTCCGCGTTTGTTCCCACTGTCGGCACTAACCTCACAAGAACTGCCACCCAGGCTACTGCAGGTGGCAGTTCTCGCGAGGATAGTGACAGAATTCAGTTTGGAGAGGCACATGAATTTTTTTTTTATTATTATTATATTATGATACGGGAAATTTAGGGAAAATACTAATACGGGAGGACAGCGGGACAAAGGGGTAAAATACAGTACTTTCCCGGCCAAAACGGGAGACTTGACAGATACACATTATAGTTTTAGTTTGGTTTAACTTTTTTTGTCCTAATTCAGTTAGTTTTAATTAGTTTTCAAAATGGTTTTGCTCATTTTTATTATTTTTATTTCCTAATAATAAAGGAAATAATGAGTGGCAGGTAATTTTAAATGCAACGTTTCTAAATGCTGAACAAATATCAGCAAACACACAAAAAGTGTCTGCAGTTTGTCACACAGTGTGTCTGCTAACTAAATATCAGCTACTGTATTTCCAGGGAGAGAAACGAATGAGATAAGCTCACTCAGAGATGGTAAGAGATGTAAGAAAGAGCACAGGAGAGGAAAAAGAGAGGTTAGATTTAAAAGCAAGAACTGCAAAACAAACTGAGATATACTAACTTGTATATTTCAAAAACTGGATGAAAATAATGCATTTGCACTGTTCTCCTTTGACCTCTGTATTACCAAGGCATTTTCACCCAGAGAATTGCATTTAACTGGATATTTTCTCTTTTTCAGACCATTCTCTCAGTAGATCAGAAGTTTCTTAAATACTCAAACCAGCCCATTTGGCATGAACAACCATGCTGTGACCAAGTGCAACAAGTCACTGAAGTCACCTTTCTCCCCCATTCCGATGCTCATTTTGAATTTCAGTAGGACTTCTTTACAATGTCTACATGGATTGCTGCCATGTGGTTGGCTGATTAGATATTTGTGTTAAAGCAGCAACCTCCAGGGCTGAAAAATCAAGTGAAAACTGAAATGCCAAAAACATCATTTACTTTAATTGAGGAAATTGAGGATGGCCCTAAATGCTAGTAAATCCCCATAGACTTTCATGGTAAAAGGTACAACTAATTTATCGAAGTACTACAAAGCTGGCTATGTTATAGCCTGCTTTAAAATATGTGCCTAGGTGAGACTGAGGCCTCATACAGAATACATACCTGCACATCTGTGACAGACTGAATGAACAAAATTCCATCTGCAGGATTTTAACAGTAAATCCACAGACATATGCGCTGACGCATCACAGCAACGGGCCAACCGCTCAATGCGGCATCTGCAAGCACACGTATAGGACCCACTGCCACTATTAAGGTCACGTGACTTACGGTACAACCCACCTTCTGCTGCGTATGGCGGCGCTCTCGTACCTGCAAGCAGGGACTCTTGGGGGTCCGGGCCATGCCAAAGCTGACGCAGTACGAAGGCTGTTTCTACACAAAACATGGCAACAGCGGAGGATTTCAGGTTTCCAGTGTCTTTTTTGCTAAATTTGTCTCTACTCGCTGGGGGGGACTCGTCAGCGGGGTCTGAAAAGCCACTAAATCTAGCAACAAAGTCAGTAAGTTGGGAACACTGCTATGCGGTCGCTTCCTGCATGATTAACGGGTGCGAAGCTGTGCAGAGGCAAACTGGGAGAAGAGAAAGGCCACTGGTGGAGCTAGAAGTATGATTTTAACGTGACCTACACTATATCGATATAAGCAATATTGTCTCATCTTATATCGTGTATGAAAATACACTTCCTGGCCAAAAAAAAGTCACCACCTGGATTTAACTAAGCAAATAGGTACGAGCCTCCTACTGGATAATTACTGCATGGGCGATTATCTTTCAGCTGGCAACAAGTTATTTAACCCCAACTGGTGCAATGAGTTGCTTCTCAGTTCTTAAACAACCATGTCGAAAGACACATCGCGTGGTCATGGAAAAGCTGTCAGTCTGTTTGAAAAGGTTCAAATCATTGGCATGCATCAAGCAGAGAAAACATCTAAAGAGATTGCAGAAACTACTAAAATTGGGTTAAGAACTGTCCAACGCATTATTAAAAACTGGAAGAATAGTGGGGACCCATCGTCTTCGAGGAAGAAATGTGGCCGGAAAAAATTCCTGAATGATTGTGATCGGCGATCAGCTTAAACATGTGTTGAAATCAAATCGAAGAAAAACAACGGTAGCACTCAGGGCTATGTTTAATAGTGAAAGCCAGGTAGTGTATATCGATATTTTTCAAAAACTTGATATATCGCCCAGCCCTAGTATTCTCCCATGATTGCGCTCTTCGGCTTCCGTGTCCAGACGAGGACCCGCCCACACTCAGGAGCAGTTTTACAGAAGCATGGTGGAAACGAACGACCGTTCTTAAGCGTTTTGCCGGTTCACTGAAACCGACACCAGCACTGACACGAGCACCGGCACCTCAGCGGTGGAAAAGTAGCATCAGTGGATTGGTTTCCAGCTCCTCCGGTCTGCATGCCAGAAAGTAGTTTAGGATTGAGCCCTGTTGTTTCTGGAGCTTGAAAAAAGGGCGACTGGACTTCTTATTGTTTCTCGAAGATGTTTCACCTCTCATCCGAAAGGCTTCTTCAGTTCTCAAACCAAAAGGTGGAGAGACCCGGGTATTTAAACCCCAGTGGGTGTAGTCCCCTGGAGGTGGTTCTGACCCACTATTGTTCATGTGCATGATCACATGCACCAAGCTCCAGAGACTACTATGACCTGCATGACTGAGAACCTACGCAGACTTTGAGGCCTGTTATTTTTAATCTCATATTATGCATGAGGCCTCAATCTCACCAAGGCACATATTTTGGTTCACATTGTATCACCTCATATTTTGCTTTATTTTACTTTATGACTGTGTGCTCCCTGAAGCATGACTCAGTGGACCAACTTGTGTTTGGATAATATGAATTATTATGGGAATAAATTCTAATTAAGTGGGTTCTGACTAAAAGTGGTGGTATAGCAAACTCTTTTATTTGGAGGGGGAGCCATCATTTACTATGCCTCTGAGATTTGTCACAAAGCATGGGGTACTCAGGTGATGTGTATTTTTAGCACACGTGAGAACATAGTTGGTAGTTCGCCCAGAAGTTATTGATTTGAGATCAGATTTCAGGGGGCAACACTAGGCAAATTGAGGGGGGTCAAAAGGCATTCTCTATGTATCTACCCTTGTCTTATTTCTGTTATTGTCTGTGTCCTGGTCTTTGTGTCATGTCCTGGGTCCTTATGACCCAGCGTTTTTGGTTTATGCTTTGTTTTGTATTGTATTTATCTTTTCTGGGTTTCTTTTGTTGTGGGTTTTGGTTATGTTTGGATTTCTAGTTCCTTGTGTTCCCGGTGTGTCCCTGTGTGTTTTTAGGTTTCTGTTTTGGTCATGTTTAGGTTCTGTCTGTGTGCCAGTCTCCCTGTGTGTTAACTCTGTGTTACTAGGTTTGGTTACTTCCTGTTTTTATTTTGATAGTCTCTTGTCCTGTGTGCTTGTGTTTAGTTCTGCTTCCCCTCGTCTCATCTGTGTATTGTGTTCAGCTGTGCTCCTCATCCGTTGTCACTCCCCTCATTATCCGTGTGTGTATATATTGTCTGTATTCTGGTTAGTTCCTTGTCAGGTTGTCATTAATGCTTACGCATATGCCTTATGTGTCATGCCATGCCACGCCAGGCGTCAAGTTTGTGCTGCTGTCTCCCCTCCAGCTCATCCGATTTCCTTCTGTAAATAAAGCTAAGTCCATGACAAAGCTTTCGCCTTGGGTGTCCTGCTTTGGGGTCCTCCACCTTGCCTGTATTTGTGTGATTCCATGTTTATTGTGTGCCATGGCAAATGCTTAGTGATTTTTGCTGTCTGTGTTGTGTGTAACCAGTATGTCTAATATACGGCCTGCATTGGATCCTGCTCATCCCAGTGATTTTTTTGAAGCTTTAGTTTTTAGCAAGTTTATCAGGATTGAATCCACTTATTTTCGGCTAAAGGAAACCCTGAAAATTACTACCCCAGCAGGGATAGGGAATATACAAACATACATACCAGGGATGTGCGCGATTACTCGACTAGCCGACTAGTCGTCGCTATTGTTACTAGTCGGTACCAGACGTACTAGTCTGTTAGCTTAATTATTAAGGTTTCAGTAAATCCAGTGCTGTTAAATGTTTGTCCTGAATGTTATGCAGCCATTTGCCACCAGATGGAGCTGCAGCCCTCACATCGTTATAGAAAAATGCCATAACGTAAGTGCACCTCCAAAGAAACACCCTTCCTTCCCTGCATTTCCATTTTGTACAAAGAAGCGAGAAAACTAGCAGGACAAATGTGTTTGCGCCTTGAAAACACTGAGCGTAGGACCCAGGAGGAGAAAAAGTGCAAGCACTTTATCTTACTGTTGGCCTGCACCGCATGTAAAACACCGGGACACGAACGAAAGGTTATTGACAAACGCAATTCACCTGCACAGGTATAAACGCAGCAGCAACATCGGCCACTTAACGTCCTAGCAGCTGAAGCCTGAATCAGGGGTAGGGCTGGGGGAGAGGGAGGTCTGGGCTCCACTGATGCCGCCCCGGATACGAGGAAGAAAATGGATGGATGTGTGTCATGAATTGTAGAGCATCGTTGATAATGCGCGGCAGAATGCGTCACACTTAAGTCACAACTTATTCGTTTTTCGGATGTTATTTTCTCATATTCAGTGATGCATGAACATCGTTTTCATATTCTTCGTTGTTTGGAGTATAACGTGCAGTGTTGATAATGTGCGATGTGCAGTGCCGTACAGTTAAGAAGCATTTAAAGTGCGATTCATCATAGAAGAACGCGATTAATGGTTTCAAATGCTATGTTTAGACAGCTTTTGACATTGTCCATTAAACAGGCAAAAAAAATAATTTTATATGTGAGTGTTTCATTAGTTTTAGACTGGTCGGATAGTCTATTTTTTCCCCTTGTTTAGTTGACTATTAAATTAGTCGCCAGGAACATCCCTAATACATACCCTACTATCGTTATAGTATGATGATTACCTTTAGAAAAGTGGTCTAACTGCATTAAGTTGCCTTGAGACAAGCCAACAATAGTAAATACATGAATTCAAAATCTGTCTTAAAACAACCAAATACATTTCTTTACATATTCATACAGCATGCACATATTTTTTTATTAATAAATTTATTTCAATTTAAACATGGACATGAATGATATTAAAACTGCCAGTCGCTTGCACTCCATTCCATGCAGATTTGGTTATTCAAAGGATTGCTCCACCCTCAGGTCAAAGGTCAAACCAGCTTCTATTCCTCATTTTATCAGACCTGAGACAGTGAAATGTCAGTTGTCATTTCATTTTTGACATCCGTGTGCAGAATGTGAAATGTGGATGACCCTAAAAGATTGTACATATACTGATGATTACTATGACAGAATATTGTCTGTAAAATATGCCTAGTTCTAGAAGTGACAGTTGAGTTTCCTGAGGCCAGTTGTCAAGGTAATTTTACAATGTAATACAAGAATTACAAACAACACTTGATGTTGATCTTTAATATTGATCTGATTTATTTAATATGACTTAAAACAGTTACAACAGTATGTTCAAACAGTAACACAATTTTAAGTATTGACCACCCAGATAGAAAAACCCAAATTTAAGGTCAATTTTTTAGTTTAGCTCATTTTCCATTTTCAAAAAGAATTGTTGCTCCTCAGTGATGCTTGAATATGATGGTTACTTGTTCAAGGTCAAGATTATTTCTGTTGTTTAATAGGCTTTTTCTTTTCTTTCAATTTCCACAAGAATCCCCTACACCAAGAATCAGATGATTGCCTATGAGCAAGCACTTGGCAACAGTGGAGAGGAAAAACTCCCTGTTGACAGAAAGAAACCTCCGGCAGAGCCAGGCTCAGGCAGGGGACTGCTGCGTCGGCTGGTGGGTGAGGGGAAAGTGAAAATGAAAGGAAAAAAAAGCCAAAATGATATTTTTTGGAGCAACTTAATAATGCATTTGTGTGTCATAAGTACATGGGCCGTTGAGTTATTCATAGTGTGGACGAATTGCGGCGAGATCTGAATGGAGTGTGATAGGGTAGCAGAAGCAGGAGTAGAAGGCATCTGCACTCTTTCCTGCTAAATTGCCAGCTCTGATTTGTGGTTTCAAATTGAATGTTGAACTCCTCATTGTTGCTGCTCAGTGTAGAATTTAGGTATACAGCTGGATTTTGGGCACTGCAATCAGTGCTGTGCGGGCTTTTTGATTGCCAGCGGGAAGCCTGCTGAGAGAGAACAAGGCTTTGGTCTTCTGTGTTCTCCGTGTCAATGCAAGGGTCTCTGGAAGAATTCTGTCAGAGGCCAGGGTCAAAGGAGGGATGTTGAAGAAGCTCCAATGGTGTGATGCTGCTGGTTGTAATCTCAAGTGCATCATCTGTTTAATCAGGCTTGCCAACAAATCCTGACCACTATGGTGTCCCATTCTGATTGTAATTAACTCCTCAAGATAATCAAGGCTGTCAATCTATCATGTTTCTTGCACTTGGTACCCTGTCTCATGTCAAAATTGTTATACAGTACAGACCAAAATCTCCAGCAAGGATCACTGCGTTTTGCTTGTACAAAGTAATAATCTGTACCAAATCCACGGTTTAGGACACAGTCTGGTGGCTGGCCCCGAATGTAATTATAAATCTGAGAACATCAAACTCCGTTTTAACAGGGCAGAGTGGCCCAGGGACCACATATCAATGGCTTGATTAAATGGAGCATGGACCATTACCTCTGGCGCCCTGTGCCAAAGGCTCTGCACACAGTCACCTGGAGCCAATGAAGACACAAGACATGTCAGTCCAAAATCGATGACTTTGACTTTGATTGCAGACTGATGGTGGTCCACAACCATCAGGTTATCTGTTTTCAGGTCAGTGTGTACTAGGGGTGTGCAATATATATCGTCTACAATAATATTGTAATTGCGAACTGACGTCATTGGGTATGTTAATGAGGAAAAAAACAACAATCAAAACGCCTCGGCTCCACGTGCTCACTAGTTTATGCTTTAGTATAGGCTGCTGCGCGTGCGCATTGAGAGTACCCTTACCGTTACTGATAAGAGGTGGAATGTTCATCAGCAGCTTGGTCTAGGGATATCAGTTCACACAGGTCAGAAGAAGGGACAGCGGAGACAGGAGAAGAATGAGATAACCGGCAATCTGAGGCCATCAGAGAGCCCAATTTCAGATTCTACAATTGTTTTGGTACAGGCTGTACTGATTAATTTGCTGACAGCCTTTAGTCTTTCTGGCACTCTCTCATGGTGAAAAATCCAATCATCCGAATTTTCTTGGTTTGTTCCTTCGCCGTGCAGAAACAGATACGTCTCCAAGATCTAATCCCTTCCGATTAAGCTCCAGATATACTGAGTCTGAGTTTGAGTTTGCACTGCTCTGCATTCCCATCACAAGCAGCCTTACCAAGGCCTGAATGGCTGCCCAGACTTCCTGAATTTCACAATAAGCCAGGTATCCCCACGTCCAATCAGGGGAAATCCTGGTATCCATAAGCCAAATTTATATATACCACGTCCTCAATCAACAGTACAGCCAGGCACGTCATCTTCCACCCTCCACAGGAATCCATAATGTAGCCAGTCAGGTATGTCAATTGGATAAGAGGGAAGAGGGTTCTCTGGCCCAGGAGCTTTACCACTATAAATATTTTGATGGCCTATATTTCTTCAGTAGTTAGATTTCTATTTAATTCCTGTTTTGTATCTTGTCCAAGTGTCTGGAACTGAAGTTACCCATATAAACATGTTAACATATAAGATTAATCACTGAATGAAATTATTCAACAGCAGTGTCTTTTATGTGACCATATAGAGTTCCTCTTTTAAGAATAACCAAAATAGGTATCAATTTGTTAATGAGAGAAAAAAAAGCATATATGTAAATATATTTATAGTGACATTTTAAAACATTATAGAAGATAACTTGCAAGACAATAAAAAGAAAAAAATATCTCCTTAGCTGCTCTGTCTAGTAAAGTAATAGGTCAATGATTAGCACCCCCCCCCCAAATATTATGACTCAGTTAACATACATAACTTAAAGTGCAGCTATTAGTTATGAGCGACTGACTCTGTAGTTCAGGAAGTGAACTCACTGCTACAGTTAGTCTGGTCCAGCATGTTTATGGTGGAAATCCCCAGCCTCCTTTGCAGAAAACAGGTGTATCTTCCCATTGCGGGGGATCCTCATTTTACATGGATTATATTGAAACCCACGGAACATCCCTTCTTCAGCAGACACTTTCCTGATGATGCTGAACTCTTCTGGGTGTCAGATGGTCTCAGCTGAAAAATCCTGAGCTAAAAACAGTTTGTTTCCATCGTCTTTGATGTCACGTTGTTTTGTGGAGCAGAAAACAAACTCCCAATCTTGGAAATTCAGGAATCGGACAGCTCTGTGTTGGCTTGTCTTTGGAGGTGCCAGGGTGCGGTGAGCTCTTTCAATGAAGAAGGATCTGTTGATCTCCAGTGCGCCAGCAGCTCCTGTATAAACTCCGGCAGCGGTCGCTGCCCTTCGGTGCCTTCCCGGAGGCCAAACAGGTGCAGGTTTTTCCAGTTCATTAGTCTTTGCTTTCAGATAGAATATTCTCTTTATACCTTTGTTAAGATCAGCCGTGCTGCTTTCCAAGTGCTCCTCTGCTGACATGCTGAGTTGAGGTTCCTCCAGTCGTCTAGCATTAGCAGCTACATTTTGTTTTAACTCCATCATGTTTTTCTCCAAAGCAGTGACCGCCTTCATCATTTCACCCATATGGTTATCTATGCTGTCCAACTTGGTTCCGAAACTACTGAATTCGGAACGTAGTGACCGAAGTTCAGCTAACACTGTGCTAAGGTCTCTCGTGCTACCAGCGCTAGCGGCCCTCTCATTGTCACGATCTATTGCCAAAATGTGAGTTTTAGTTGTTTTTTGGGAACCATGTTTTTGGGTGAAAATATCACAGTGGTCGTTTTTGATATTTTCCAGTTCAGTTTATGTTTCTAATCTTGGGTTTTTCTGCGTTTTTCGACTCAGGCTACATGGAGCATCTAGTTTAAGGTGTCATCTTGGTTTGCGATTGCATAGCACCCCCAACTGTCTGCTTTTTTGTGCTAAAACAACATACACTATAGTGCCAAACATATTTGCCTGCCATCACACGCATATGAACTTAGGTAATGTTGCATTTTCCCTCCCTCCTCCAAATATAATAACTATCATTTCTATAGTTTTCTCTTTTTTTGTTTCCTATGATTAAATAAACTGTAAAATCTGTAATCTGTTGTGTATTTGTGACAGCAATGGTTAATGGCAA
>JAMQGT020014621.1:0-100953 GCA_024447675.2 Pterophyllum scalare | reverse complement strand
ATGTTATGTTCTTCGTTCAGTTACGTATTGCTCCACTGCAACTCTGTTCATAGTGCTTAATAAACAATACTACTTTCTGCACTTGCAGAAAGAACGTTCCTGTTGGAAAGTGAAGTCTTAAAGCTTTAGGAAGATAAACCAAAGTGAGTGATGCAGTAATTGGAAGACTAACTATGCGCTTCTTAAACTACTGTTTCTGTAAGTTTTAACATGAATTTTCTTGTTTTTCCCCTTTGACACACTTCTTTAATGAATTCCATCTGTTAGTTCTCAACTGCTGCCTGTCACATCCCCGCCTCTCTCTCTCCCCATCTTCCCGGCTCTCTGTGACTGTCCCGATTCAATAAATGCATAAATAACCGAAAAATTAAAAAAAAAAATCCCTTCAAACGACTGATTAACTCCCAAAACTGATCACTAGAGAAATTATTGGCTTCATGTTACCTGTGTTCTCTTGGCTGTCAGCATCCTCTGTCTCTCTGCAGCACTGCAGTCGCCCACTTCAAGTTGTCACACAGCTGTTGACTTCACATACTCTGCTCCCCCATCCACAGTTTGCAAAACACTGTCTTAGTCATTTTCATTTTTTTTCTTTCTGTGGTCCTCTTGCTCTAGAGTTTATTCGTTTTTTTTTTAATATGTTTTAATATTTTGTAAACGTCTAGTGGTCGTGTCAGTTGGTTGAATTAGCACTGTTTATGACTGTTGCTATTTTTCCCTAACAGTTTTTTTTAATTTTTTTATTATTAAACACTGTTTGCTGAATTCTTCCAAGATACAAAACATTTTCTGTCAGGGTAAAAAGAGCTGAGCAGTTGTATGACTCCCCTAAGCTGCATGCCCCATGAGCTACTTCCATGTCAGCTGAAGAAAAAGCTGGCTTAGTGGTAGCAGAACTCAGGTCACACAGGTAGTACCTCCTACAGAGTCTAGCCCAAAGGGCATGTGTGCAGAGAACCAAGTTGAGAAAGCTCTCAGAGGTCTATACATATACTTAAGGAATCTGGTGCTACAGCAGATATTCAACATGATATATATCTGAGAAAAAGCCCAATAGTCATATTTTTTTTTTAGATCTTTTTTAGCTTTATTTTGGTCTCCACCAACTTATGAAGGAAATATTAGCTCTTGCCAAAGCTAAAATACTAACATTAAATGGCAGTCGCTTATTTTGTTTATCTGTTGTTTGGTGATGGATTGATCAGAGGGCCCTAAGAACAGCTGAATGTTGTGTCTGAAAATGATGTTGCTTAGCAGTAAGAGTGAACCAAAACAATAATGAGGGTAATATTGAAACATACTGAGCTAAAGTGTTAAAACACACAAATCCTCAGAAGGACTAAGAGTCTGCTGTGTAATTGTCCCTATAAGCAACCCTATTCATAGATTAAGTGTAATCCATTTTTCTGTGATTAATATAAAGCTATTTATTATTGTAGCTTTAACATAAAAATGTAATATTATTTTTGATATTTATGAAATGGCCAAGAGCTATGCAAGCCATTTAAAACAAATTGCAGACTCAGTTGTGGCTGTAATTCTTTTTTCTTTCGTTCTTTTTTATTTTCCTACCATGTCATTGATCCCAAATTATGTATTCATTGATTATTTAAAAGCTAATTTGAGGTTAATCATAAATCTAGGCTAAATTATCATGAGCTGCACACTTACTGCGGATGCTGGAATTATAAAATGCCGTTTGTCTTTGTATTTTTACACACGAAGTAAAGACCCTAATGACACTTGACATCAGCGTTTATTTGCAGTGCTGTGTGTGTGTGTGTGTGTGTGTGTGTGTGAGCGTGCTGCTCATGGAGTGAATGAAAGAGGGAAATTTGTGTTTCTGTATCAGACTGTCTGCTTGTGTCAGTGCCAGAGGTGATGTCTACGGTGTGAGATTTGCTGTGGACATATGTTTATTTATATTGCTCTACATTTGTGTCAAAATGTCAAATGGGATTAATGTCACTGAGTTAACAAGTGTCTGGGGTGACTAACTTAGGTCTTGAGTTTCAGAGATAGGCTATATCAAATGTCTGTTTGGATTAATGTCTTTATAATATATTTTATCGTGCATGTATAAGGCAATGATATTGCATTAAACCTTGTGCCTTTAGTGTACATGTGGGCCTTTTTTTATGTGTGCACATTGAGTACAAGTGAAGTCGTTCACTTGTTGCATGCGTGTAGACTGTAGATTAGTACATGAGGCTGTTTTAGCAGGCTCAGAGCCATTTGTCTCCCTGCTGTTCATAAGACCGTCTCTCTGTCTCCTTGTGTGTCTCCCTGCTTTGCTAATAGGCTTTATGCTCGCTTGGATCACACTATCTGTGGGTGTTTGAAAGCCTGAGAATGCTTTAAATTGTCTAAGTAAAAATGTCCTCAGTACAGTTAAGAGACCCTATTTTCCCTATGGAGTTTCTTAATGCAGAAAGAGTAACAGAGAAAAAGACCAGTAGTGCAGTCAACATTTTTATAATTGTAACAGCATTACGAAAGCTGATTGCACTTAATGTTCCCTAACAATTCCCTGTTGCCCTTTTGTTTATATTGCTAATGTGTGGTTCCAAATTATAATTTAGCTGTGCTATAAGAAAATAGGCTGTTTTTGTCTTCTTTGATTGAACTAGTAAAAAAAAAGTGGCATTAAATACATTTACAGATAGGAAGGAAGAAATTCATGCAACCTTGATTGCATGTCTCTGTGTTTCTCTCTCTGTGTACTTTTGGTCTGAGGGGATGAATGGATGGATGGACAGATGAATAGATAGCCTCTTCCTGTCTTTGCTGCCGTCTGCATGTCCAAATAGTTTTCGGGGCTAGCTGGCAGGCTGTCTGTCTGGCATTTGCCCAGAAACATTACTTCTCGGTCCCAGTTTCCTATGTGAATATTTAATAAGGGCAGCCTGCATGCTAATAGACCTGCTGTAATTACCTCTTCCTCTCCTTTCTTCCCATTTCTCAGACCACAGCGCCAGTGTTATTGCCCATGTAATTTTTAGATGGCAGTAGTGTTAACTCTCTCACGTCACAAACATTTCCCACATGGTAGCTTCAAGAGTCAACTCTAACCTTCGCTTGTTCTCCCATTTGGTCACCTTCTTTTTTGGGGGGTTTTTCTCGTTTTCCATATCCCCAGCTCATTTCTCTTCTGTGCCCACTCTTTTCTAATCCCCTCTTTTTCTCTTTCATCTCCTCTGTGGAAAATGGGATATCAGCAAACATTTTGCCTTGCTCTCGTTTCTCTTTTGCTTCCATCACCCCCCCCCCCCCACCACCACCACCACACACACACACGCACACACACACACACACACACACACACACTCACATCTATCCTCCTCCTCTATACCCTTGGCCACCCACATGTGCTTTTATTCTTCTCTTTCGTACCGTACTTGTTCATTTCTCACACCTTTCTTGTTGCTCTGCAGCCCTCCGTCCCATGTCCTTTGTAATGGCCTTAAGTTTTAGTGGCTGCACGACTGTGTCAGCCTGAGCGATGGCCTTTTTCTTTCTCCCTCCATCTTTCTGGGTCCCTTTTATTTTACTCTATCTCTTATTTATCTTTCTTTTATTCTTTCTTCCTTGTAATTCCTTGCCTCAGAGGGAATTTTATTTTTTTTTAGCATGACATTCATGGCTTCAAAGCCTTTTATCCCATCCCCACCTCTTCTCCTACCTCTTGCTTGGATTCAGTCTGTCCTCTGTTCACTCTCAAAAGCCCCACCACACATACTGCACTGAGAAAGAGGTACAACTAGAACCCCTACAGTATAATACCTCTAATTCAGATCCTAAAGAACCAACTTTTCTTTTGGCACTCAACTCACCTTTAGTTTTTCTCTGCACTCCATCTCTTACTCTTCAGCCATGGACCCCACTTTTAAGTCTCTGTCTGCTTCTGTTATCTCCCCTTACTCTCTCTACTTTGTCTCAGCATGCGCTCAGATTCCATTTGGATTCCTGTCAAAATAAAGATATCCATGTGTAATTCAAAAGAAGAATAATAGAAAAATGAAAGGCAGACTGAGTGAGTGAGTGAAAGAGGGAGAAAAAAAAGGCTTGTTGGAAACTTGAGTAGGGCAAACTGTCTTGTTCTTGTTCCCTGTCATTCTTTTTACTCTTTCTTTCTCAATTTCCTCTATTCTCTCTGTCTCCCTCCCTCCCTCTCCCTCACGTTATCCAGGCCTCCAGAGGGATCCACTTTAGAGCTGCATGAAAATCAATCACTCCCAGTGTCCCGTCCACCGCTCTTTCATCTTGTCGTGATGTTTTTTCAGAGTGTGTGTGTGTTTCGGAGGGGGGGGGTGATTCTTTCAACCTTCTTTTGTGCTCTCCCTTGTTCTTTTGGGAGGCTCAATCCCATCCACTTAAAAAACAAATCACTTGGTATTTGCTTAAGGCGGAGGGGGTTGATAAAACAAAGCAAACCCAGTTTGGCCTCTATGCAAGCCCCTGCGAACACTTGACTCCATGATCTGCATAGTGATTGGATTGTAAGAAGGTGGAAGTCTAATTTGGGTTGTTCATGTTTTTGAGGTGTGTCCTTTTTCATTTTTAGAGTGGCTGCCTGGTCTGCAGGATCGGTAATCCAATAGGTTGCCCTGTTTAAAGGACTAAATTAACCCCTGTCTTACCTCCAGTCTTCTTCTGTCTACCTGGGTCTGTCTTATTCCCCCAAGCAGTGGTGGGAAGGGAGGGAGAGGGAGGGAGGAAGAGACAGCGAAGGAGACAGACACACCATTTCAAACAACGTTATTGTGGTGCAGACGTCTTTGAGCACAAGTGTGAATGTGTGTATCTGTTCCAGTGCTGATATCCCTGTGTGAACCAGTCTGAGCCCGAAACCTTGGAAGCAAGGACAAGTGAGAATAGTTTCATACAAAGTGAATTTTCAGCTTTCAGTTTGTGATGAAGCATTGAAAATTTAAAGTTACATTAAAAAAAGAGGGTTCTGTTGATTATATATATATATATATTTAGATACTATAAAATTATTTTTCAAAAAACAGGTGCACCTCATCAGCAGGGAACTATGGTGTCCAAACATGGCCACAAGGAGCACCAATCCGCTGATTAATAGATGGCCCGCTCTACCTTCTGAATTTTTTAAATGCCATTTTTCAAAGATGTGAGCATCATATGAAATTCAGTTCTCCTCCAGTGCAAATGGTTTGAGGTAGAAATCCTACAGATATTTCAAAACACAAGTACAGTAAACTCAGTGATGTCTGCCAACAGGAGTGAGCGAGAAAATATGTCTTTCTAATTTTGGTGAGTTGTTCTTTCAGAGTTCAGCTCCACAGCACTTACTAATCAAAGCCTGTTTACAGGTCCTGGAAAATACTGCTGCATTATGCAAAGAGAAGCTGATGGTGATTGAGGCTGAAGGCTATAAAAATCAAAAAATTATAGAGGGCAGTATTCAAAAATAGTCAACTTTCCAGATTTTTGATTTTTGGGCTAGTGGCTCACAAGACTCAAATGTCTTACTGCCTTACTGCCTTTGGTTCAACACAGAATACAGAATACAAATAATTTCTTTCTTTTTTTAAAAAAAAAAAGTCATTACGAGTTCAACAAGGTTGCGTGTAATGCTTAATATGTGAGTGGTAGCATGGCTATAGGTGAGGCCAAGTGCTTAGTTTGATGCTAAAAATGGTTATGAATGAGTCCTAATAGTGCCGGGTGAGGGAACAATCAACAGAGAGCTGTCATATATTTAAAAGTAAGATGACAAGATGTTTTTGTGCATCACTCCAACACTAAAATGTGCTCATAGAAATACATACAGGGACACAAAAAGACTCTGCTTTTTGGACATGAAAGCAGAAGCAAAATAGAATACCTTATACGTTCCCATAAATGCCTGAGGCGATGGAAGATTTATTTGTAAGACACAGTGCCAAACCCCCTGGAGCTTTCATCGTATTAAAATTGTTGTATTCACAAATCACACACACACACACACACAGTGGCACACTCTATTTTGCATTCTGAAAAAGAATCTGCTTTTGTGTTTTTGGCTTTCTAAATTTTTTCCATGATTTTCACAGGTCTTTCTCTCCTTCTTTACTTTGCGGGCACTTGTAGCTCAGGAGGTAGAGCAGGTCATCCACTAATTGGAAGGGTGATGGTCAGATTCACGACATCAAAAAAAAAACTGATTGAAAATAGAGTAGAGATGTGTGAATGTCATGAATGTATAAATGTGAGTGTAAACAGGTAACTGGGGCTTATATTGTTAAGCTCTTTGAGTGGCTAAAAAGTGCAATATATAAAAGCAGTTCATTTACTAGCCTTACTACTATTGTAATCCTGTTCATTCCCTCTTGCTACCCTTCCCAATATCTTTTTATTCTTTCCTTTTTTTCTTTTTGTCATCTGTTCCCAGGAGTCGTATCTAAAGTGTCCGCTGGGGATAGAGCGCTTTCATTAAACTCATTATGCAATCGCCCATGCTCCCCCTTTTCCCCAATCATTTTATCTTTCCTTTCCAGCGCTCTCCCTCCCTCCCTCCCTCTCCTTCCTTCTCTCCTGCCATACTCTTGCTCACTCCTGTCTGTCACATGCTGTAAGAAAAATACTGGAGATTAATATTTTTTTTCCTCCTCTGTTATTGCCATGGTGCGTCTGGTTTCCCTTTCTGTCTTACTTCAGTTTCTCATCTCTATTCCATTACTCTCATCTATCTCTCAGCCTTTTTTTTCCCCTTCACTTTCTATTTCTCTGATGCTTCTGCCTCTCTCTTTTACTCCTCTGCTTCCCGTTATAATCTCTCTATTTTCTTTGTTATCTACCTTTTCCTCTTGATTCACAGCTTGCCTTCATAACATGGGATGTACATGTAAATCCTTCACCATTCTCCGCAGATTAATCTGCAACGCAGCATTCCCACCTCTGTTTTCTTTCTGTTATCCATACCTCCTTTGATCTCACTATGAATCCCCTCTCTCTGGCCGTCTTTTTTTCCATTTTTACCCCCTGCACCTGCTACTTTGATTTTTTTTTTTGTTTTGGGCTCCTCGTCATGTTCTGCTTCACTCTGTCCCTCATCTGTGCTTCCTCCTCCTTTTCAGCTAACTTTGTTTCTTGTCATCTTTTAATCCCCTTCTTCTTTCCCCAGGTTTCTTTTCCTGTTTTAATTCCTCACTCTCCTCGTTGTCATTCTTTCAGTTTCTCCGGGCTTCTTCTACGCTTTTCCTTCATCTTCCATGTTAACCACCCACTCTCCCAAAAAAAATCTATAAAAAAGGCCTCCGAGTTTATTAGAACGGGTTTTTGCTTCTTCTTTCCATCTCCTCATTCACTTCTACGCCAACCCCTTCCCCATTATAACTGTATGTGTAGTGTGTATACATCATTGTGCCCTTGGGATTGTCCCAAATTGAAATGGATCCACAGGGGACCACACCTCCTAGCAGTCTAATATATTCAGGGTCCAACATGAATATTTCAAACAGCGCCTTGTTCCTGTTTATTTAATGACAGAGCTAATTCAAATGCCTCCATTGATTAAAAATTCATTTTATTTGTTAGATGCTTGCCTTTTATTTATTCCTGCCACTGTGTACATAAACAGCCAGAATGGGCGTGTGTGTGTGTGAGGCTATTTCTGGGGAGTGCAGACACATGGAGACAAGTGGAGGCTTGCTTTGTACTTCTCGCAATCCCCTTTTGAGTGGGTAACATGTGTTGCGCAGAGTAAAAAGAGCACACGTGCATGTGCCTGTGTGTCGGTGAGTGTTTGCATGGCCTAATTTTCACATTGTTTAGATTTTTCCATCTTTCCTCCAGAGGCCTCACTATCACAGCAGAACAACTTCCTTCATCACAGAGCGAAAACAGAGAAACCGAACCGCTCTAATGCATTCAGACCTCTTTGTTCCATCGTTTCTTACCTTCTCATTTATTTGAATGATTGGTGCTGTTCCATCATTTCAAGCAGCTGTTTCTGTATCTCCTCTCTTTTACCGTTGTCTCTGATGCCTTTCATTTCTTCTGGTAAAACAAGTATCTCTTCATTCCTCCTATTGATCTTGATATGCTTGTCTCAGTCATCAATGCTTATAACACTGATCTTTCACACTGAAGGTGCTGATCCTGGTGGGAATGATTAGTTGTGAGCCTCTCAAACCTTTTTTTTTTTATGGTCCCGTGAATGTGCTGAGGTGCACATACATGTTCAGCCCACAAATTCTAAGTGACAACTGATCATAAGCTTTCTCCATCAACGCATGTCTTACTTTAAATCTTCTGTTCTTTATCTCTCTACTGATTTCCCTTTTCCGAGTCACCATGCGTACCTTCTCTCTGATCCTCCTCTTTGTGTCGTTTACACTCTCCATCTCCCCTTCTCCTCTCTATTCTCTCTCCCTTTGTACCTCTTCTAGATGTCAGGAATGAAATCTCTTTCATTTGATTTTTATTTCCCTCTTCCTTCCTCATCTAATCTCGTCACAAGGCACTGGCAAGTGAGGAAAAGAAAAGGCGCGTGTGAAAAATGGGGTCTTTATTCATGTTGTTCCACCCTTTCTTCTTCGTATATGCCGCCTCTTTTGCCGGAAGGGTGAGTTTGTCGCACATATCTGAGAGAAAAAGAGTCAGGAAAAAAAGCTCAGTGGAGGAGTGGGAGATGGTACAGAATAGCAGGGAACAAAAACGGGAGAGTCAGAAAGTGGTTTTTTTTTTTTTTTTTGAAGGGTTGTCAGGCCATGTCGAGTGAGAGAAAAGAAAGGACACGAGGAGAGAGGAAGAATGCGGAGGTGTCAGATCTGTTTATCTCCCTAAAGAAAGTGACAGTCGTTTACCAGCTAACAATCCATTCTTGCTGCTGCACTTCTCTGAGTCCTTCTGTGTGTTATTCTGTCTTTCGCTCTATTTTTCTCCCTCCCTCTCCCCTAAAGCGTGCTTTCAGAAGCAGCCTTGCCAATTTACTGTAACTCTCCATCATCTTTTTTCCCTTTTCCTCATTTTCCTTTTTCATCTCCCTGCATTTCCTTTCTCAATCAAATATACATGGGCTTTTGCAGGCCTCCCTGTCTTTCTCTTTTCTCTCTTTCAAACATTCTCTGATGTTTTCTTCCACCACTGTCACAGCATTTTATCTTGACATTTCAAAACCAAGGCACTCTCTCTCTCCAGGAAAAATGTCTCAATTGTACACATGATGTTGGGCTCATTCATGTGCTTGTGTGTGTGCGTGCGTTACCCTGCCTTTATTGAAGAATGTGTGTAGGCCATCTATTTCATGAAGTATTCTGGTGCCCTGAGGCGTCGCTCAGAATCACACCATTCATATTGTCTGCGCTCTGTTGTCAACTTTTAACAACAGTCATTCTGTTGTTGCGTGAATATCTCCAAGTGTGTGTTTACGTGTGGACACATCAATTCAGGATTGCCCATGTGTGGACAAGGATAAATAATTGATTATTCTGGACTTATAGCCACCATTGTGTCTAACCTGACATATGATGGATGCTGTTGTGTCTGTTTGTGTGTGTGTGTGTGTGAGAGTGTGTGAGTGTGTGTGTGTGTGTGTGTGTCGCGTGCGCGCACGTGTGTGTTTGCTCTCTCAAAGAGTAATTATCACTGGAAGGTTGCTGCCCTATTGGCAAATGCCAAATGTTTTGTTCTGCTCTGCTCCAGGTTAATTGGCTGATTGAAGTACAAGACTCCTACTAATGCTTTATTGTGCTGTAATGTGTGTGAGAGAGTGTAAGTGTTTCTGTGCGTGGGGTGCCTCCCCTTGTGTTTCTAACATGTTAAAAAAAACAAAACAATTTTTTATGCTTAAACCAAGACAAGCAGTGCAGGAGGTGATGTTAAGGATAAATCCTGTTGTTATAGTTTCTGCTGGTTATGTCAACATGGTCAACATTGAGATCATGGAGCGTGCAAAAATTCAGTTTGATGTCGCAAATAACTAAAGTGGTTGAATGTTATGGTTTAATAAAGAATTAGAGAACTCAAATGCAGCATGGAAACAAAGTCAAAACACTTCTTAAACAAAGAGAATCCAAAGACTGGAAACTCAGGTGGATGGTGTGTCAGGTTAGAGAGAGACCATGGAATTGTTGAGTGGGCTGATAGGCAAAGAAAACAGGCAGGCAGGATCTCACAAAGTCTAGCTGGCACACAAAGTAGGTCTGAAGTGCGGGGAGACAAAATGTGGTAAACAGAGGCAGGTCAAAAACACAAGAACTAGAGAAAAAGGTCAGGGAACCTGATTTGTCTTCCGCAATAGTTGAGAGATGATTTAGCTAAGAATGGGTGGAAAAGCTGGGATTTACATACTGTAGGTTGGTGTAGTGGATGTGAACAAAGTGTGCCAGTTGAGGGTGAAACCATGCCCAAGAGAGGCGAAAAAGGACTGGGAAATAGGTCTGTAACAAGCAGCAACCTTAAAGACTGACAAATGGAGCCAAAATGGACAGTCAGTTTTATTTAATAGCTCTAAAAGTGAGTCAGTCCACAGAGACCCCATCTTAAAATGCACAACTTTAAAGCCGAAATATACTATTTTTACAGCCTAGTGCAAACCATAGCCATGGTCTCTAAAGCTAATGTATCTCTTTCCGACAGCTGAAGCAGTGGTGAATATTTATAAAACTCACTTGTTTAAGTTGTATTAACGATTTATGTTATGCTTTGTTAAGAGCATGGCTTCTTTGAGTTAAAGGTGGGTGGCATTTCATCATGTTCTAAGTTGCACAAAAATGTATCCAAAGGACTTGACTCTTCATCTTTTTCTGATTATGATATACATTTTGTATATACAGCCTGCTTTTTGGTAAACAATATTACAGTACAGTACAATAATACAGTATTATAGTAAATTACATTTATGACTAATGAATCTAGCCAGTCATTGTTAGTGTTACTTAGTTCCTACCTACCAGTGTTACCCTCAAATATAGTCAAACACAAAAAAGGACGAAGAATCAAACTTTTTCCTTTTTTCCCCTTTTCTCCTTTGCTTGAGATTTTTTGCCCCAGATGGGCTGGCTGTGGCACAAGAGGTAGAGCAGGTCATCTACTAATCGGAAGGTTGGTAGTTCAATCTCTGGGTGCACCAGTCTGCATGCCAACGTATCCCTGGGCAACATACTGAACCCTTAGTTGCTCCTGATGTGTTCACTGGATTGATTTTGTCTCTGTGTGTGTGTGTGTAGGTAGAAAGGCCTTGTGTGAATGGGTGAATGAGACATGCTATATAAAGTGCTTTTAGTGCTCATGTAGAGTAGAAAAGTGCATTATATGAAACAGTCCATTGCCATTTACCAGATATTACCAAAAGACTACAATAAACCTATGAAACTAAAAACGTTTTTGTATTCGCTTAAGAATATAATTCAAGACCTTCTGAAAGCTGACAGACAGCAGACAGACTTTAACACAATCACCCTGAGGACCGTTTGTGACAGAGTACCACAGCTGCCCTGAGTGCTGGATACCCTGTGGGGGATGTTATTCTGTGGCTGAAATGTCACTTATGCATGAAAAAAATGCTCTGGACTTGTGTGGACGTGCACATTGTGTGCATGTCTATGTTTTGTGTTGAGAAAGAAATAATTTTTTGATGAAGTGTGTTCTTTCAAGTTTGTGTGTGTGTGTGTGTGTGTGTGTGTGTGTGTGTGTGTGTGTGTGTGTGGATCTGAGTGCTGGTTAAATGAGAGGGGTAATGCTATAGCTTTGTCAGAGCAACAAGAGGCCTAACTCAGCATTAGTCCGACTGATCTCCATTTGTTCCACCCTTGCAGAGAGAGTCAGAAAGAGAGAGAGGAAGAGAAAAAGGGGTAAAGAGAGATAGAGGGAGCGTGATGAATTACATAACCATTTGGGAGTTGGGATGGGGCAGAAAAGTTTGAAGGGGAGAGAGAGAGACAATGGAGAGAATAATACAGAGAAAAAAGAGGAAAATAATAAACTGCGACAAGTGATCCAGGTAAATATGAATGATCACATCCATCCATACTGATGTATTAGGTCATTGTCACAAAATTCCCATCCACTCTGAAACTCTCAAATTTTCCTTATGCACAGTGAAGCTAGAATTATTGTTCTTCATAAATTTATAGCCTAGAAAAACAAACAACCATACAAAATGACTCGTGTATATTATGCGGAACACAGAGAAGTATTTTCCAGCCTTAAAAAACAAAGCCAGATCGTTCACTCTTGAGCCTTTTTAAAAAATGCTTCTCTTTTCACGTTTCAAAATACTTCATCTTACTGTGGATCCAGGGCCAAAACAAAGAGAGTGTGCATTTATAAATCTGGTCTAGTGAGCGGTTACTCTAAAATAGGGAGGCAAGTAATTTTAAAGGAGAGAAAGTGATAGTAAAGACAGATAAGGGAGAAGAAGACTCTGGAGCTTTCTCCCTTTTCTTTCCCCACCATTGCAGTCCTTTGATCTGAGCTCATGCCAAATTTAGAGATGTGGTTTAGCCTTAACCTTTCGTCATCTCTCTCACTTTTCTCTCTCGTATATAGACACACACGTTGAAGAGGCACTCTCTCTCTCTCTCCTACCCTCTGTTTCTCTCTCTCTCACACACACACACAGCACAAATCCATGCATTCACATGGCTTCATGCTGTTATAATTTGGATTCCGCGTGAGTGGGTGCATGATGATGACAGCTAGAGGACGGGATGAAAGAACCGCCACCCAGTCCTCAAATTGAGACAAGCTCATAAACCCAAACCCAGCCTATCTGCTTAACCAGCACTGGATCACATTATAACCAAGTTCCAAAAGTCTAACACTGATGCCTCAGGCCTTTTTTTTTTCTTCTGCAGATATAATTATCACACACTAGAAATCACTCCTGCTCCAACTCTGCCACTTTGAAAAAAAAAAAAACCCATTTATTTTTCTTTTCAATATTCACAAGGCTCAAAGACTGTAATCTGTTTTCTGGAATGGAGACATGTTATGCATAGTCAAAAACCAAGAATGCATGAAAGGTGGTAATTAGGAAATGAAAAAATATTCTGAATGTTATCATCAAACCAAGGTTATCACAGTAAAGGAAAAATAATAGGAAGCTGAAAATAATAAATTAAAACAAATGAAAACTGCATTAAAAAAAATAAACTTTAAGCAAAAAGTAAGGAAATTTATGTTTGGTCAGTTATTTCGTTGTTGTAACAATGCTTCTTGGCAATAAATCTTGAATCATTGGAAAGCCTGTTTTTTTCCCTATTAAATGGTGCCACATTTGAAAGGAAAATGCATTTGTGGGTTGAGCAGCAGAGTTGAGTTTGTGGGTTGAGCAGCAGAGTTGAGTTTGTGGGTTGCACCCTTGAAAAACAATGAACCTCAGATCTTCTCTGCCAATGCCAAAGCAGCTTATTTTGCTGTTGACTCTTGTTTGGTGTTGTTTATTGCATAGGATGATTGAACTCTAAAGAAACAAGACATATTGGCAACACTTTATTAATTTAACAATCACGGGCCTCAGTATCATGTGGAAGAATCATACACAGTCACAGTAGCCTGACACCTGCTCCTCATGCTGGGAAAGCATCCCATTCTTCAACCAGCAATCATTCAACCTAAGAGACAACACCAAACAAAAGTCAGTAGCAGAATAAGCTGTTTGGCATTGGCAGAGAAGATCTGGCAAGTTTTTCATGGGTTCAACCTACATACTGAACTCTGCTGCTCAACCCACAAATGCATTTTCCTTAAAAATGTTGATCAATTTAAGAGGCTTTCCAACGGTATAAGATTTATTGCCAGGAAGCATTATTCCAATAATTAATCAAACACAATTTTCCTTACTTTTTGCGCTAAGTTTATATAATTTTTTAGTCTATGAAAAGATACAGAAAAAGGCTTTTCAGATGAGGGAAAGGCTTTTTAGGAAAAAATGGTAAAAGGTTAAAAACCACTTATTGCCTCTCATAGTTCCTTTGTGTGACCTTGACAGTTTGTCAGCAGGCTTATTTTCCTAAAACATAAATTCTAATTGTGCCAATGACTATCTTATGACTGAATTATTCATATGCATTTCAGATTAAAGAGTCTTACATGTAAAATAAATGTATATATTTTTTCACATCTAAATGTATACATTTAAATCTTTTATATGACGAGACTGTTAATTTCAAGGACATACAAAACATACACACATCTGATTCCAGTCTTTACTAAACCCAAAGGGAAGCAGTGAAAACGTGAAAACGTTTGTCTCATGAAGTAATTGTATCTATCATTAGTAAAAAATCTCAACATTAGTCACTCTATGTCACACCATTTGTCTGATAACGGGACTTTTAAAAAAAATTTTTTTTATTGTGCTCATACCCGAGTCCCACATACATTTTTTAGAACTGTTCTAAAATACTGACATTTGTATAGGCTGGAGCCTATCCCAGTTAGGGCAAGAGGCTTGGTACACCCTGGACAGGTTGGGCTAACACTGGGATACAGGCAACCATCCGTACGCACACCTGTGGCCAATTTAAAATCACCAATTAACTTAGCATGCATGTCTTTGGATTGTGGGAGGAAGTCAGAGTGAACTCATGCAGGCACCTGGAAATATGCAAACGCTACACAGAAAGGCCCCATCTGGGCGGTGGATTTGAAACCAGGACCTTCTTGTCGTGAGGCAGTGGTGCTAACTGCTGCACCACTGTAACACCCCCAAATGAAAATCATATTCTATAATATTGTCTATTGTATACAGCTCTAACCATATTTAAATTGGTTTGTACCACTGAAAACCCCTCTTTTGGCATTAAAAAAATGATTTACTGAGGATTTACTAAAGAGGTATTTGCAGGGGTTTCCTTTTTAGATGGCTGAATTTGGGGACAAAAGTATTTAATTAAATCATACAGTGTGATTTCCGAAGGATTGTGGGAGGCATTTTGCTTCAAATCCTGCCAATATTTAACACAGAAAAAAAAAAGTTTCTTGTTTCACGCATGACTTGGAGGTGGTTGGAGGAGAACATAGTGTGAAGTAGAAGAGAGAGCTTTCCTCATTCATGTTAATCCATTTGGATTGCTAGAGGAAGGCGTTGTCACCACATATCGCTTGGTCATTCAGGTTATTTTTAATTTTCTGGAGGAAATCAGATGATCTTGAACCCTCAACTTGAAGAAGTCATGTAATACCTGCTGCAACCAATCTTTTCTATCTGCCATGGCTTGTGTAGTACACAGTTTTGTCCCTGGCACCTCAGGTTACTAATGTCAAGAGCGCATATAATATTTCCAAACAGCCAGGAGGCTCTTCAAAAAGTGAAGTAGGTTTTTAGCCATGGAAGATTTCCCAAATGTCCTATGAGCAATTAGTGAAACTCATGTTTAGTTGATTTCCCATCTGAAACCAAGCATGTGTTCTGCATGAGAGGATGCACACGCAATGCATAAATATCCAGGTAAAGTGCAACACCACCACCAGACTTTTTACCAGTCTCATGGTTAAAAACCCATGATCCAGTGATGTTTCAATTATTGTCTGTAATAGCTGCCTTTTTCCAAAAATGACGAATGAAGTTTAAGTTCAGAGTACGTTCATAACTTGTTTTCTTATAACTGGTAGGCTTTAATGTGTTGATAATTGCCTCACCCCGTCTGTTTTAAAAGTGACTGTGCTGTCCCCTTATACACCTTGAGAATCACATTAGTCCATCAGAGGAGCGCTACCACCAAGCTCACATTAGTCCTCAATGAGGACTAATTCAATGTATTTAAAATCAGTTTTTATGTTCTAGATCAAATCAGAGGGGCACTTCTCTACAGCTACATTGTGGTGTACAATGGGATGGCAGCTGAAGGCGTAACTAACGAGATGCACCCCTCAAACAAGTGCCAGATCTCTTGCAGGCTGTAGATGGAGAAAAGACACTGGAACTGAATTTTAAAGATTAGACACTTTTTTGTAAAAACTTTTCATGTTGTGGCTTCATGCCAGCATACAGAAACTACATGTGATCTTCAAGCTAATAACATTCAAATTTCATATTGTACTGAACGCTTCAGTACCATGGACAGCGAAGTTATTTCCCACAGTCAGCGGGTGAAATAGGCCACTGCTTTCTGCCAAACAGCTTCCAGGAAGTCAGGCAACTTAGTGTGGGAGCAAAAAAAATCCTTGCAATGCAAGATGAAATGAACATGGATGACAGGTTAGTGCCTGCTGTGAAGCTTTTTTGAAGAAAGAACCAACTGCAATTTTTTTTCTCTAGCCAAGTATAGCAGATTACTGATCTTACAAGAGGAGGCCACCTAGAAATAAGAATTTTATGTTGCCTATTCTGGCTTCATTCAGACAAACAAAACCCAGTTCTGCATTTAACTTAAGAGTTCAAATAACTCGAATAAAGACAGAAAATATTAAAAATGTCACATCAAAAGTGTGTAATTCCCGATTGAGTTACTTAGCATGAATCAGTCCTAATTAGACACAAGATGAAATGTTGAGTTAAATAACCATCAAAATCAAAATTTTTCCATATTCAGACATCAGCCCAAGCTCACACTCTAGGTTTGGCAGTGCCACTGTGATTGTAACAGTTTGCATATGCTGTTCTTCAAGTCACTGAAAGTCTATGTCATAGCTGCTGGGATGAGGGAGTACATTCCAGTCCTTGGCTTGAACCATGAAAAACAACAAGAGGCAGTCAATCACTGGCATAAACGCTGGTTCTGAGAAGCAGACTGCTGTTCAGGATGTAAAAACAAAAATCTAAGATTTTAAGAGCTTATTAAGCACATCTTATCATTGCTGTGTATTTTAATTTATGCTACATTTCCCATTATGCGCAGCATTATCATTTACCTTGTGAAGAACTCTTCTGAAACATGGGCTTCAGAGAGCTGGCTCCATCGAGCCCTCCACTGAGAGTCTGCTGTGTCTTTTCTTCAAAAGGGCATTTATTCAGCAGGGCACCATACTTGTCTTCTTCACCAAGGCTTTATTAAATGAGACATTTTCTTTTGGACATCTTATGAATTATGCCATCTTTTTTTAATCTGTTAAACATAACTTTCCCGTACTGCATTAACTTTTCCAACAATGGTGTTCCAGAGTTACTTTTTTCATATAGGTTAAACATTCAAATTTGGAAGTTTTTGCTCTATTTGTTACACTTTTCCTCATCACTTAATGGAAAGTTGTTCTTTCCACTCCCATGCTATAATCTGAAAAAAAGACAAAAGACACATGCTACACCGTAATATGTTTGTCACAGTATGAGTAACAATGTGTGCACGTGTGTTAGCTGATTGACCTCACAATCATCATGTCTGCTTCTTTGTGACACAGCTCTGATTTGTGCTGCTCTTCTAAGATTGCACTTGTCGTTACTGAAATGAGCAGTTAGGGTTGGTGTTCACAAATTTGTGAATTGTTGGTAAATTACCCACAAAACTTTCCACTCCAATCGGTGCTTTTTTGTGATTTTCGAATCCTGCTATTTTTCCCTGGTTTATAAATCTTGCCCCTTGTCTTGTGTAAAAAATCATTTAACCAAGACTTGGTTCAAATAATTGTTTTCTATTATCGTTTTATCAGTTAGAAAAAAGTGATAGAAACATCTTTGCTTGTGAAAAGAATAAGAAACTCATGAAGAGTCAAATCCACCATCAGGAGGACTCAAATTGTGACCTCTCACTCTGAAGGCCATTTTTAATCTTACTTCGATAGGGCTGCACAGCCACGATGCTGATGTGAAGTGATGGTTCTGATTAGAACCTAAACAAGTAAGTTCACAATGCAATGGTGAGTGGTTGTCTGATCATAACAGTTTCATAATTATCTTGTCAATCAAATCTTGTTATATTAAAAAAAAAGACATGCATTTGCTTTCTTTTCTTCCTTTATGGCAACCCTGAATAGGCTAAATAGAAAAAGATGGATGGATGGATGGATGGATGGATGGTGTGACTGGACCACTCCAGTCTGTGAAGATGTCAGCATCTGCAGTTTTGCTCTTGTACTGGAGTCAATGCTGACTGGAAAAATTTGTGGGAAATAGTTTTTTTCTTACCTCATAGAAATATCAGTAGGGCTATATCTATCTGTGCAGAAGCAAAACAACCTAAGGGCTTCAAACTGGTGTGCCAATACAAATCCTGCCCTATCCTCAGATTAGTAAAATATTTGTACTGAAATAGACAAGAAAAACCTAAAATGACGATCACCCTGAAGCTGCCAACAGAGCATTCTCTATGTCAATTGCATTCGTACCATGGTTTAACCTGTTTAATTTTGGTGAAGGACAGTGCCTAGTAATACTCACTGAATATTCTGGATGATTATCTATTCTGTTCTCACATGGGCTCAATTACATTGATTTCAACCAGGGAGAGAGCAAGTTAAATATCCAGTGTGACTGATTCAGACATTTGTGTTCTCACAGCGCTGCAGGGTAACATCTAGAAAAGTTCTGAGTTGCAGTGCATGTATGAAAACAGCTACAGTATATTACACTCAGCCTGACCTTGCTAATGGCATGCTTCCAATTTGAGTCGGTGGCCTACAGTGAGGGTATATTAGGAGTGAAGCAGCAGCAGAACCAGTCTATTTCAGAGTGAGATTGCTGGTGGTGCAATGTCTGAGCCTGCAGGGTCAAGCATTACCTGTGTTCACAGGGTTTATAGAGTTGTTGAGTTGTTGTTTGTGCCAAAGCAGATTTCGCATGTGTTCATGTGATTTTGGGTGAGTGGTGAGTTGATTTTCAGTTTAGTGTTTATGTGTGTGTGCAGGTGCTTCTGCTGGGTTATGTGGTGTGCTGTGTGAAGCTGAAGGTTCAAACAGCAGTTTCAGATGAATAATGAGCAGGTTTTGTGTGTTTGGGGACCACTGTGTAAATTTTTTATACATGGGTATGGGTATATTGTGTGTTCTGTCTTGTGGGCAATATAGTGCGTGCCATGTGTGCAGTGCTTTCTCTTGCTGTGACTGGTGAGAGGTCTGGACATGATAGAACAACAAAGAGAGAGAGAAACAGCAGGTGAGGTCAGTTAGAAAGCTATGCTGGCCAGAACTTTCTAATGAGACCTGGAACCTGCCCTGCAGCAAGGAGGTTGGCAGGGACAGAACTAAGGTGGGATGGTAGGAAAAAAAGGTTAATTAAGAAGGGAGATATGAAGAAGGTTATTTTCCATAATCACCTCTGTTATATTTTTCTCTTTTGCATTAATTTTCTGTGTAATGCTATGAAATTAAATTACTTTGATTTACAACTGTGTGTGTGTGTGTGTGTGTGTGTGTGTGTGTGTGTGTGTGTGTGTGTGTGAGCATCCTCATCGTCATCACAGAGAAAGGGTAGCAAGGGAGGGATGAAGAAAAGGAGAGAAGAAGTCAGTAGGGCAGTTGCAGATGAGGGAGAAGAGGGAAAATGGCTAAAGGCAAGATGTTGATTGAGACAGATGGGAAAAAAAATTAAATGATGACAGAGAAGTAGAATACAGATGAAGAGGCATGTAAACAAGTATTGTCTTCAAGGCTCAAATGAATCTGGAGCAAAGCAACAAAAGCTGGAACGGAAAAGAAGGATTAAATGACGAAAGAGATTTGAGTGATGCCTGAAGTGGAGGAGAGCGGGACTTTGGAAAAAGGAAGGAGGAACTGGAAGACAGGAGAGTGAGAGGAGAGCATGTTCAGAGTCTCAGTATCAAAACATCTCCCTCCGTCTGCCACTATATTTCCTTATAATGACTTTTCTCATTCAAACTCCCGTCTTATTATCGGTGCTATTCAGCCAGCCTGCCCACATGGGTCAAGTGATGTTGACCTGAATCCTAAATACCTTGTAGCACCTCAGACCCACCTCTCTAAGTCATTCATTAACAACCACGACGAGACCTCTGGGGTGATGGCGAGACGACTGATTCCCTCAGCTCTGTTTTCTGAGTTTTACAATAGAACATACAGAATTGTAGCACCAAGTTATTTTGAAAACACAAAGAGTTTGTTGAAAGATGTCACAGTTTGCAGAGTTACTGTAAATCAAAGAGCTGATGAGCGAGCGTTTTCAAGCCAGTAGGGTCAAACATCAGTTTGGACATTGATTGTTGGTACAGTTGTGTGTGTGTGTGTGTGTGTGTGTGTGTGTGTGTGTGTGTGTGTGTGTGTTTTCTCCTCTCATCTGCTGAGTGAGCGCTCCTGAGCCAGCACAGTCAGCCAGTGGTTGCAGAGATTCAAGATGTTGATGCTCAGAAATGTCTTTTACAATCCTGTGGGCTTGAGATACATATAAGTGTAAATTTGCTGACTGCGACTGGATAAAGCATATTCATATTTCTATTCCTCAGTGAATACTGCGCGATTGTGTGCACAGAAGCTGTGAAAAAAAAAAAATCTGTAAGCAGGAAACCCAGCATGGTTTAACTTTTGTCATCTAACCGCTTGGATTAGATAATGACATTGAGGAGGTGTTAGGCCAAATTACAGCCCATATAAACTAATTAGCAGAATGCTACTATTACACAAAAATGTAAAGTGCTGATAAAAGCTCTGTAGATTGTGAGCCAAAACAAGGAGCCATCATTTACCACGTGCTTATATAAATAAGCTGAGAGAGATGTACACTCGCACTACAAAGCAAAAGAATAAAATAATATCACAGTGTAATGAAGGGGATAATTGTAGTAATGATACGGTGTGTTTGTGCCCATGAAGCTGTTTACCTGACTGCATACTGAACACCGGCTTACTTAAAGTGTTCACTGTAATTCTGTTTGCATTAAAGTGCCGTGCAAATTAGGATAATTTGTAACCACTTGCTACATGATGATGTAAATGCAAGCAAACATGCAGGGTGTATGAAAAGGTGGCATTATTTTTAAAATCCAAATACAGTAGAAAGCCATACAAATCCATTAAGAGAGGGTGAAGATTTTTACACACTATTCTTTTTTTAGCGATGCAAGCCCTCAACCCACCTCCTGCCTCCCTGTCTCCTCCATTAATTACAGCTTCCGTTCTTCTCTCCACCTCCCACCTCTCGTCACTCCATCATCGGAAAGGGGTAAAAATATCACACCATAAGACCTCCTTACCTCCCTCCTCCACACTTTCATCCCATCTTTAAACAGTTCCCTTCATTCTTTCATCTTGCCACATTACCTCCTCCCTTCACTCACATCTGCCCTCCTCGCGCCAACATTATTGTCACATTCCTTTTTTGCCACTATCTTTCCATCCATCTGCTCCTCCAGAATAGCCATCTCACCATCTTTTTCCTCTCTATTACGCTATTGGTTTTACCTTCTAGCTTCCCTCATCTCTCACTCTCCCTTCCTTTTCTGAGGCACAGCCTGCTCTTTCCCTTTTTGTCGGTAGAATGAAAGATAAAGATCTTTAATTAATCAATCCACATACTGTTGCCAACAGTGTCTCACAG
This sequence comes from Pterophyllum scalare, assembly GCA_024447675.2. NCBI lineage: Eukaryota > Metazoa > Chordata > Actinopteri > Cichliformes > Cichlidae > Pterophyllum > Pterophyllum scalare. The sequence goes on along the minus strand of JAMQGT020014621.1, from coordinate 79,577 downwards.
TCTTATGTCTGTGGCTCTGCGGCTGTAAAAATGCACTTTTTTAACCTTTTCCATAATTCATATTTCCTCAAAGAATGCAACAGTATTTTTTTTTTCATATTTTCTGAGGTCTGACCCTTTTCCACCTGGATGAGATTCCAGACAGGAATTTGGATAAAAGTTTACCTTCATTATTAACCTGAAGTATAAGAAAGTAGTTGATGTCTTTTTTATGTCTTTCTTATATCTGTTTTATGATGTCTTTTTTTTTTTTTGACAGTTTAATTACAACTACTTGAAACTCGGCTTCATTGTTTTTGGCCAATTGTGTTTTTTTGTCAGGTTGAGTAGTAACAATTAAAAGTCTCCTTTTTCAGGAAATTCAGGTAAAATTAACTCTGTCAAAAATGAATGGGTCCATGTGGCTAGATAAAACTGCAAAATGTAAATGATGTTTTTACCTAGCAGCGATATTGCTTTGATTCCTGCTGCCTTTGTCCTGCAGGCCTAATCAGTAATTAACCCCTGACGAGCAACTGTTCCTCATTGGTTTATACCAGGTTTTAAAATCTGACACTTGGAAAGTTCTGAGGAAGGTGCTCGAAATGTTAGAACTACCAACATTTTACCATCCTTTGTGCAAGGAGGAACCAGAGCCCTACAGAATAACGTCCAGCAGGTCACTGATGTGAATGTCTCTGACCACACAATAAGAAACAGTTTTCATGAGGGTGGTTGAGGACCAAATGTCCTCTAGTGGGCCCTGTGCTCACTGCTCGGCACCTTGGAGCCTGTTCGGCATTTGCTGTAGAATACCAGAACTGGCAGGTCCAACACTGGCGCCCTGTGCTTTTCACAGATGAGAGCAGCTTCATCCTGAGTACATGTGACAGACATGAAAATGTCTGGAGAAGTCGTGGAGAACGTTATGCTGCCGGTAACATTGTTTAGGATGCCCACTTTGATGGAGAGTCAGTGATGGTATGGCGAAGCAACAGCACCCTGACTGCCATTAGGTATTACGATGAAATCCTTGGATACCCTACACTGGTGCAGTAGGTCCTGGGTTCCTGCTGGTGCACAACAATGAGCCATGGCCTCTTGTGGTGAGAGTATGCATGCAGTTCCTGGAGGATCAAGGAACTGATATCACTCACTGGCCCAAATACTCGCCAGGGTTATAATAGTTTTGGATTTTATATTATAGTTTAGTTTTAGTTATTTTTTACTTTTTTTTCTGTGATTCAGTTAGTTTTAATTAGTTTTCAGAGTGGTTTTGCTCATTTTTATTAGTTTTTATTTTTGGTTTTATGCTTAGTTTTAGTTAGTTTCAGTATTAGTTTTAGTATTTTCATACTTAATCAGGTACCCTTTAAAGAAATATATTCAACAACCAACTGTTCACAAGACAGCAGCACTACATGCTAAATGTGTGTAACATTAAGGACACACATGAACATCAACAGGGAGAAACAAAGAGGATTCTCCACCTGAAGCTGCTTCTGTTTTGGAGCTAGCTTGGTTAGCTGCTCCTAATTAGACTTGCAGGGTCTTTGTGGCCTCTGTACACAACCTACGGACATGGCCGACCTCATGTCCGCATTTATGCAGGTGTAGCTGGATTGTGTGTGTTAATTACCTTGTGGTTGTGTGCTGGTGTTTTTTGGTCCTCGCTCTTTGTGCTCAGTTTTTTGGCTGCAAACATATTTGTCCCTGTTTTTTCACTTTCTTCATTCCCTCACATCCATTCCGATAGTTTCAGCAGTCTCCCTCCAGGAATGTGCTGACATTTCTGAGTCCTTATATTGATGCTTTAATTATTATTCCTGATTGTTATTATCTGACTGAGAAAGTAGCCGGAAACGCACAAGGACTGAAAAGGTTAATCACAATGTTGTGGGCTGCGTGGATGGGATGAGTAGTCACGTTTCTCCAGAGGTGTGCCAGGTTACCTCCTAGGATCAGAGCGGTTTCCATAGCTGCCCTGTGTGCGCTTTTCAGGTGGACTTTGATGTTGGCATTTTTTCCTGACTGAGAAGTGTTCCGCACATTTTTCATCATCCACAACAAGACCCTCGCTGCTATCTGTGCTACTGTAGTAAAAAAAAAAAAAACTCCATAAGGGACTCTGCTGCTTTCTCTGCATTACTGTGAGGAGCAGCACGGCGTGCGCGCGCACGCACACACACAGTTGTCCGATGGCACTCTGAGCTTAAACTCAGAGAGCGGAAAAAATGATTTAATGTCAGTCCACAAGACTTAAAAAAATGACAATATCTATAATTTCAGTTAGTTTTGTAAAGTCACAATTCAGTTTTAGTTAGTTATCGTTTTTTCCTTTGAATTTTAGTTTTTATATATTTCAGTTAACGACAATGTTTTTTCAATTTCAGTTTTCGTTATTTCGTTCGTTTTCGTTAACTATAATAACCCTGATACTCACCTGACCTAAATCCAATAGAACACCTCTGGAATATTATGATTCAGTACATTCGAGGCCACAAGGTTGCATCTCTGACCATCCAGGAGCTCAGTGATGCCCTGGTCCAGATCTGGAAGGAGATCTCCCAGGACACCATCTGTCATCTCATTAGGAGCATGCCCTGATGTCGTGAGGCATACATACAAGCTTGTGGTGGCCATACAAAGTACTGAGTACCATTTTAAGTTGCTGCAATGAAATTTTGGCAAAATGGACTCTGTTTGTTGAGAATGATCATTTCCATCAAACAATGTGGCATCTTTTCATTTCTAACACATTAACCAGTCATATCATTATAGATATCCAGCATGACCTTTTCCGCATTGAGATCTGATGTGTCTTCAAAGTGTTCAGCTTTTTTGAGCAGTGTATTAACCTTTGCATGCGTACTGAATCCGGTCATATGCATCTGTGTTTTCCAATTTGACTGACTTATAACTCCCAAGAATCAAGGCAATTTTGATGCAAATTACAGCTCACGCTGAGGATCTTAACTGCCTCCCTGTCGCAGCTAGTACTGTTGCTCCAACTGCTGACAGTATTGATAAGCAGACCAAACAGAACTAACTTCCTGTTGTTCTTAGAACACCGATTGTCCACATGCACCTGTCCGCTTAATCGTATGTAGCATCTTTTCCTCACGTTTCTTCATCCCTGCTCCTCCTCCCACACCCCCGTTCCCTGCTGGCAAGGCAAACTAGTTTGAAAACTACTGCTTTGTATTAAACTGAAGGGATGAATTTATGGATGCCCGGAAAGTTTTCTACTTGGCACTGACTGCCTTTTACTTTATTGTGCCATACAAAAAATCCTGCTTGATGTGAAAAAATTTGCCCTTTTTTATGTTTTTTCTTTTTGAAAATTGCTGCGCCCAGAGCGAACAATGTGCCTCGCTCTGCTGGCTTCCTTCCATCTGATTATATTTGTTTTAAATTTTAGCAGTCTAGGCATACTCACTGTAGGTTTTGCTGTACAAGAGCCTTGATCAGATGCCTAAAATATAAATGTCAGCTCCTGTACAATATCTCTTTCTCCGACTTATAGCTGCTGCACAACATCATATTGTTCCTTTCCTTGCCTGCTGTCATGCTTTCTTAGCCTTTCCCCTCATGCCTACTGTTCCTTGTGGTGAGAACAGAGCTGTCAGCAAACACGTACACATTCACACAGATGTGTACACATTACACCATCACACATACAGACTCACTGTGAGCCATGATTGTCTTCTACAGACAATGAGAGCCAAGTGTGACCTCTTGCAGCATCCCTGTGTCTCACACTATCACTCTGTAATCCCTCATCTGTCCCTGTCCTCATCTACACCTGCTTCTCCTCACAATCCTCACTTGCACTGCTCATTCCCTACAGTTGTTTTCATTGTTCACACCCCCTTTTTTTGTTTTTCTTTTCTTTCTTCCAACATTCTTTATCCCCCTTAAATTTCTGTTTGATCGCTCCCATTTTTAAAACAAACAAAAACAAAAAAATGAGCAAAAAAGTAATATTTTATCTTTAGTTTCCTTTCAACAAACTAAGCTATGAGCCCACATCCCACCCTCCATCCATCTTGACCTGTCTCATCCTATCCTTTGTCAATTCTGTCTTGGGCTGTCTGTTTACCTCTCTGTTTAAATTAATATTAAATGAATCAAAATTAGTCTTAATTACTCTTCCTATACTGGCAACCATGGAAAATGACTTAATGTTACAAGGGCATACTTCACTTGTATAACAAAACTGCAAGACACTCAGGCGATATGTCTAACTGGATAAACACTAATTAAATAGTGTAATTAAAAGACAGTGCAAAGACGGAAAGAAGGTCATGCACAATTTAGCACAGCTTGCTATGCCACAACACCCATTTGACAGGTTCGTTTGCAGTTTGTATGATTGACATTGATATGTAGCAGTTTTTTTTCTTTAGCACAAGTTTAGAAAAGGACATAAAGCTATAAAAATATTACAGTTCACAGGAAGTAACACATCTAAAAATACACTTCTCAAAAACTTCTGTTTTACAGGCAGGTACAGTTTGTGATAGTGTGTGTTGTGTTTTTCATTTTCTTGTTATCAAAGAAGCCTTGGGTGAAAAATGACTTCTCCATTAGATAGCTACAGACTGATTTTCAGTAGCAGATAATTCTGATAAATTGTCATGAATTTGCAACCAGTCACTTTTTTCCCTGCAAACATTAAAATGATGGTTTGAATTTCATTGTTACCCGTATATATTCTGCTGCTGACTCTGACATTAAACGATTCTACGCTCCAGAACCGCAATTAAATGAACTTTGTGGTGAGTGATGAGTGAGCGGTAATGACTTTGAACATTACATATTTCATACTTTCAGGATCGTGTTATTTTAAATGAGTTGGGATGCAAATGTAACCCACGTGAACTTGTCTAACTCTGTAACTCTGCATAGATATTTCCATGTTGTAACGTAATGTTGTGAGTCGACACTCGACGCGCAGTGTTGCATAAATGCCGCACTCTCTGTACAAGCAGGCTGCTTCAGACGTCTGTCTGATGTTCATGGAGACGTAGATTGTGTGTAACAGTAGAATAACCTTTGATCATTTCACTCTCTAAAGTACAAGTGCTGAATAGAGAGCTACAGCAGGGAAGAACTTTTGTTCCTCTAAATCTTGAGTCGATGTCAATCAGCCACTCCTGTCTCAACTGTAGGAAATGGCTTTTCAGACTTAAGTATTTTTGAATGTCTTATTTCACCAACAGCTCAACAAAATATATTGGCTGCCACTGTATTAAACAATGAATGTCAAAATGAAGGCGTAGTGTATATTAAAAATGTGGACTTCATGTTTTATGCATCAATCTGATTAATTATCCCTTCTGAGAGTGTGACGTGTTGAAACAGATTTGGCAGCCTGGGACTATACCACCTCCATTCCTCCTTCACTGAGGAGGTGTCTGAATATTATAAAAAGGGAATGAAAGGAATAAGCTTGCAGTTACACATGAGCATCAAGTTTATTTTTCCATCATATTTGTAGTATAAAAATAAAATTGTCTCCTGTGTCTCAGTTTGTTTTGCTCTCGGTCTCACTTCGTCTCCGCTGTGCTTTCTGCCCTCGCTCATTTAGCTCTCGCTTTCTCTCCCCCTCTGCAAGTGTGTCCACTATCTGTGGTGAGACACAATTATTTAAAAGATTAATTGCAACCTACTGTACTGTGGTTACTGTCAAAAGCCCCACTGGACCATACAAAAAGAAAAAAGGGGGAGGAGAGGGGAGCGAGATAGGGAGTAAATGCAACGAGGGAGCTGTTAACAGACTGAGATTGAGAGTGAAGAAAGAAAATAAGAGGTAGCATATATGAGATGAGAGAGAGGGGAATACAAAGGTGGAGGAAAAGACGTAGAGAGGGAGAGGAGAGAAAGTGGAAATGAGTGAGAGACGGGGACAGGGAGGGAGGGGTCGAGCGGGAGTCAGCGCAGTAAATGGAATTTGAGGCTACTGTAGCGTTACTCTATCTCGATGGGAAACTAAGGATATAGGTGGATTCAACACTGTTGTGTGTGAGAGAGAGGCTATATGCTTTTTTTGTGATAAGTTTGTAGGCCCCCGTGTGCAATTGCTTGCATGCACTTCTTTCATGTCAGTGTGTGTCCTGGTGGGAATAAGAGACTGCAGTATCGTTGTGCTTCTCTGAGGGGAGGTAGCGCTGAGTAGCTCACCAATACAGCTCGATGTAGTCACACACTGACAATTGTAGCATGGGCAGTGTGAGCGTGTGAGCACCTGATGTACTATTCATTATGTAGACTAAGCCATGTAGCTCCTATCTCACGAAAAAAGGTCATTTCCCACTTCCTGAGGAGAATTTTCAAAAAGGTAGCGCTATGTTTGCTTATGTAAACCCATCTCATACACTCAATTTGATTAGATTGCTTAGGTGTTCATAGTTACTTCACTTAGATTACTTTATGTATGTGATGATTTCACAAGAGTAGCTTTAGACTATTTCCACAAAAGCCTTTTCTGCACTTTGAATCTTTTCAATAAAATACAGGAACAGTAATGGTAATGGCAGCGGCATTAAAATATATGCCGTTTCACTTTGCATACTGTTTAACACAGGGCACAACTGAAGCTGTCAGTGTCCTCAAGGATTCTCCTGGCACTGCCTCATCAATTACCTTGCTACCCAATAACTACTGGCAGACTCAAGTACAACAGTAAATGAGATTCTTACATAATACAACATGGGCCAATAATGATACTGTGCGCTCACGGCATGCATTAAGTTTGGAGACCATGTAGTGCAGTTAAATTAAATCAATACTGCACATCAAATTCTTGAGCTCATAAAAGATGGGTTTTTGTACTGAATCTCTCAGTTTTATCCCATTGATATGAGTGCAAAAATCATAGATCGTAGTTCTGACTGCCAACCTCTGAACACTCGAAACATTTTGATCAGTTTATCAATTTTTTTCTTGCCATTTTTAACAGTAGAGCCAACGCTGTTTCAGGAGACTTAAGCTGAAATAGTGGGTAAGATTTGGTGCGATGACACAAGCTTGGTTATACTCAGCCACGTAAACACCTGTAAAACAGGATTCTCACCACAGATTCCATTCTAGGTGTTTGCAGACATGGGCAACAGATAAATTACCACACAAATTTTTAATGAGCTGAGGCCAGAGATATCCGAGTTGTCTAATCAATGTAACATATAGACTTCCTTCTGCTAGAATACTGGTATTATGTGCAGACCTTAAAACAGCGCTGAGTTGTTGTGAAGAGCTGTAATTCAAGTCGATGGCTGATCAACTCTGCCCTCTCTGCCTTTTCTACAATGTGTCCACGAGACAGATCATTATATGTTCCGATTTTTTGAGATATAACTGGAAGCAGCTTTTCAGTTCAGCATTTGCCATTTTACCTGAGCATCATGGACAAACTTTTTAGTTACATTAACCAACTTAACACACTGCCAGCACTTTCCACGTGTTAAAATGGATTTACTGTGTAGCACACGGTACAAGGTTTGAATTTGAACCAAAAGTAGCATTCGCTTACTGCAGCAAACCCACAGAGCAGAACAGAAAACAATAGGGCCCCAGCTGTGACAATTTGAGTGATGACTGGCCAATAGTGATATACAAAGCAATATTATGCACCGCAGATTGCTGCGGTGTTGAAAAGTCAGAAGAAGTGAGCTGCTGAAAAAAAATGTGATGGAACAACTGAAAAATAAGCAATCCAGTGCAATGACCATGTAACATGCTATTTTTGTGCAGCCTGTAATGTTTAATCCTTATTGACACTGTGTCAGATCAGGGTTCTTTCAGCTCTTTGGTTTGAGACTTTTTGCTTCTTTTGGTGGAGTTATGGGGATGCGAATTACAGGCTTAAAACCTTTACAAATGTAGCATGAATAATTGCAACAGGCCGTCTTATGTTTCGTCTTTGCCGTTAGCAGTCTGACACACAGGCGAGGAGAGGGCTTGTGAAACCACACAGACGGTCGGCATTTGGTTCCTTTTAGCAAGTGTTGGTCAGTATATAAATGTGTTACAATCTGTTACATTCTGATGCTCCAACCAGCCCACACACTGAATACTAAGATTTATTCCTCTTCTCAGTCCACATGGTATGTGTATATGTAAGCTATCTGTGAAAGTTTATGTATGTGTGAATACTTTGAGATCTGCTTGTGTGCCTCTGTGTGCCCTTTAAGTGAATAACTGGCCTTTTGCTTGTTTCTAATGTCCTGTGTGTATATTAAATTTATATGTCTATATTTGCCAATGCATATGGCATGTCTGTGTGAGGCTGTCTGTGTGTGTGTCCTTTGAAATGTGCGGAGGGGGTTGTCATTGTTCATCTGTCAGTCTTCCTGTCAAGACCATCAGAGAGCAAAGCCAAGGAGGGAGGAGTGCGAAAGAGCTGTAGAGGAGGACGGATGAGAACAAGTGAGAACTCAGAGACAGCAAGGCAGTTGACGGAGAGAATTAAAGAATTGTTTCGGGCAGTCGGTGTGTGTGCATTTGTGCACGTTTGTGTGTACGTTTAGTCCAGCACTGTTCCACATGACAGTGAACACGCACAGAGTGAGAAAAAGTCCTCACAAAGATGGGGGAAAAAAAGACAACAACAATTAAAAACCTCATGATCAATTTCCCAATTATGGGATACACATCCACACCTAAAGAGAGACAAAGGCTCATGTGGGGGCACAGGAATTCATTACTTTATTAATAATGAAAACGCAGACACACAAAGACACCGACGCAAACACAGAAGTCCCAGCCAGACAGGAGTCAAACATCCTTTTTAGAGATAGCTGGATTCACACAAATGCAGTAATGAGCTCTTCAAGCCTTGCCTACACACAGGCTCACTCTCCCATGTGTATTCACCCAACTCAAACATTACACAGGGCAAAAGATTAAGCGCACAGTATCACACACTTACACGACACACATAAACCTCCCAACTCTTGCTTTCTCTGTCTCTCTCACCCACACAGACAGAGGCACGTAACACTAACAACAGGTCTGCTAAGCACGCTCATGTATCTCCAGTGAAGTGTCAATTACACTTTAATTGGAGCTTGAATCTGATGGCTGGGTCAGTGTTTGATAACCAAATCTGTGTGCGCATGTATTCTTTATGCTGAGCTGTGTGAGCATGTGTGTCCTCTGTCAACTGTCTTGGTGTTTGGCCACAATTGATGGATTCTCTGGTCCCAGTTTTCCCAGGCGTTGTTGTCTGTGGGATGTTTTCTCACTGGGCTTAAGTGATTTTTTTTCTTCACATTTGGCCTTATTTCATCTTAAGCTGGCAGTTTTACACCCCCCCAAAAACGGAGTTTTCATAGAAGTGTTCCAGTGTGGATAAATGAGACACTGCTGGCATCAAGTTTCGTTTTGGACAGCAAAAATCAAACTGATAATTTTATTCTCTTGTTCTGTGGCAGTAAAGTAAAGAAGGCAACTTTCTGTCACCCCCAATCCCACTCTGTGATCACTCACTTTAAATGTCAAGCCTATCTCACAAAGTAGCATACTGTATTTGTTTGGATGCCATCTACTTCATACAATAGTGATCTGATGGATACTTCTGAGCAGTGGAGAAGAAATTATATTTATGGGCCTGTTTTCTTGCTTGTCTGTTGTTTGACAGCAGAAACTGATAAATATCTAAATAAAAATGGCTAAATCGTAACTTTAGCTGCAGTGAACAGAGTACAGGTAGCCACAGCCAGGAAGAACCAGAGTGAACCAGTGGAACTGTTTTGTTTGCAAATGGGAGACAGAACACATTTTGTTTTTGATTGTTATGTGGCTTGCATTTCTGTGCCATTTCTGTGATCTCTCTGTTTGTGTCTTCTGCATTGTAACAAATAGGAGAAATTTGTGCCTGTGGGAGGCCTGTTTGTGTGTATGTGTATGTGTATGTGTGTGTATTTGCACCTGAACGTGTGTGCGCTTATCTACATATAACCAACGTTAGTGATGGGAAGCAATCAATCGTCCAACTATCCCATTAGGAGCAGGAGCTTGAGAAAGGGTATGTGTGTGTGTGTGTGTGTGTGTGTTGGTGGTGATGGTGTGGGTGTAGGCGGTCCTCTCTGTTAATTTGTGTCAGGCTATTTGCATTCACAACACAGCTAGAAGAGGACAGAAGGAAAAAGAGAGGAGAGACGAACAGGAGAACCGACTGAAAGGGGCAGGAAACAAATGGAGTGGAAGTAAAAACAAGACCCGTGGCAGAGAGTAAGAGGGACAGATCAGATGGTAGAGGACAAGACAAAATGAGAGAAGTGTCAGAGAAGGCCTAAGTAAATGAGTCAGTGTTTAATACCTTAGACCATTCAATGGTGAATAAGGCAGAAATTTACTTCACTTCAAGTTACCCATCACATAAAACACACAAATACAGTGTACATAATGTATTTACTTCAATCCCTTCATCTCTGAGACATCAACATCTCTTATGTCTGAGATAAGAGATCAACATATACAACCACTGCGCACTGATCAATCAAAAATAACCATTACCATTCCTCATCAGGTAATAAGAGGGTCTCTAATAGTTGTTCTTTTTTTAACAGTAGGTTTTTATCTTCCCATCATAAGCAATCAGTTGTAGATGATTTATTCTTTGGTTATTTCCTGGTGGCTGCAACCAATTTTAAAGTCAGCTGATATTTTTGTAAAAGTTGCCAATCTTTGTACAGCCCTACGACATAATCTATGATAGTGGCCGACATCGTTGCCAGCATTCATGCTTGTGGATGGTGTTTTATGTTTTAATTACCTTGTGGTATCCATCTTTGTACATTCCTTGATGTCCATTTCGATAGTTCTGGCAGGAACTCCCTCCAGGAATTTGTTGACATCTGTAAATTCTTAAATTGATGCTATGATTATTATTCCTTATATTCAGGCAATGATTGTTATTCTCTCACTGATAGATTGAAAAGCTGTGTTGAAAAAGTAGCTGAAAATGAATAGGCTAATCACAATAGTTGCAGGGTTCTTCGTGACATGTTACAGCATAGGTTAGGTTGTAGATTAAACATTGAAACATATATCCCCTGTAAGTGCCACAATATAGCCCTAAAGCATGAAGATAGGGCACCTAAGCCTTGTACTTTTTGACAATTTTCCATCCATTCATCCATCCATCCATCCAACCAGCCAGTTTTACACATTTTATTGCACACCACAGGAATCTTTTAATTTAAGCAACCAGTTAAACAACTAAGCATATTCCTTTATATAATTTGAACAGTTTTGCTTAGAACACAATCTTCAAGTGGGTTTGAGTTGTTTTCAATTTACTCTATACTCTATATCTCTATATCCATAGCAATATGTGTTGTAGTGTGTATTCTCAGCAGCTTCACTGCTGCACCAAGACAAGGGCATTAGTTACTCCAGAGCAAATTACTTAATTCACAAGCCATTTAGCACTGATCTCTTCCACCCCAGTAACTAGATTCTACTGTCTGCCTGCTTCCACTACCATTAGCCCTCACCATCCTTTCCTCATTGCTTTTAGCATTAGCTTAGCTATAGGCAATACACTGCCCTATTAATTAAGTCTGTTTTGAGTGTGGAGCATTTCAGATCACGTTAACATGCTAACTGAAGCAGGACCATTCTGTCTTGCCTTGTTACCTCCCTCATCACATGCCTGTTTCTCTTCTCAAGCTTTCTTTCTTTGATGCTTTGCCTTCTCAGCTCTCATTTTCTCCTGGGGTCACTGACCAACCATAACACCAAATGGAAATAAATAAATAAAAAATGTGTGTTTGTCTCTTGCATGTGTGCAATGTTTCTATCCTTGTGAGAACTGTTAAGTGAGATTTACATCTTTGTTCTTAGGACATGTTTTTAGGTTAGGATTAGACATGTGACAGTGAAGGTTAAATAATAAGGTTAGAGCGCACATAGTGGTTCTCCCATTATCTGCAGTGTTTACCTCTGCAAGTTGTGTTTATCTATCCACTCCTCTCTCTCTCTCTCTATGTGTGTGTGTGTGTGTGTGTGTTTAGTCTTATGTGAATGGAAAAGTATATGTTTTGGCTGATGGCACAATTTAGATTGAAGTGAAGAAAGTGCAGAGGATGAATGGAGGGAAGGAGATGAGGAGTGAATAACATGATAAAGCAGAAGCTGGGAAATTGAGGCAGAGTGTAGGACAGCTGTCCAACTTAGGAAAGAGATTGGAGGTGATGGTGGTAAGAAAAAACAAGTGAATACACAGTAAACAGAAGGAAACAAGTTCCAACTAATGTTTACTGGATTCAGTATTCTTCAGTGATGGCAGCAGTGTAAGGAAGGTTCTCTGCAGGTGTAAACAAGACCTGTTAGTGATGATCGTAATTGGCCATAAAAACAAGACAACAGAGTTCCTGTAGTTGATTTAGTGTCACTTGTGCCTCAGACAAAAATCTTACATAACTTGAAAACTCCTTTAAGCTAGTGCCTCTTTATTTACAACTGCATTAGAGTGAAGTTCTGTGGCATGATAAAGTGCCACTTTGCAACAAGTAGAGTGGCAGATTATTGAATATAAATGAGCATTTCAGAAATGAAATGCACACAGACACAGTCAGTGCAACTTTTCACATACAAGAGAGGCACACAGCTCCAGGGAGCTGCCAGGATAAATATACTGCAAAATTCTAAAGTGAAAAGACAAAGTACCACAACATTACAGAGAGAAATGGTACCCATTACTTTTTGTAATCACCAGCTAGGTTTCTCTTATGCATGTAAAGCCTTCTTTCCAGATATATTGGGGTGCCGTGTATGCCTATTTGAAAAGTATTTTAATTGACCATATATGTTTAAACAAAAAGACTTTTCTCAGTTTCACCAACTGATACAAATGGTTACAGTGAGGTTCCCTGCTTGTACAGTACTATGCAAAAAGTCTTGATCCACCCCTGATTTCTTTCTTTCTGTTTCACCAGGAAAATTGGAAATAAATACATGATTTACTATGGCTCCTCTGAAAAAGAAAGCCTCAAATCAGAAGTGCTTGACTCCCTGGTATAACTCACAAACATGCTCCTTAAAGCAGATAATCTGTAAGTTGGAGATGAAGTGGTGTCTCACTAATTTAGAAGATCTTCATTTAGCCTGGAAAAGAGTTTGTTGCGCTATTAAAAAAAAAAAGCCCTCCGTAAAGCTAAGACATCTTACTATTTGAATTTAATTGAATAAAACTGAATATAGGGAATTATAAATGGAGATTCTAAATATCATGTTCCTTATCCAATTAGGGTCAAAGGGCTGAGGGGAATGGGGGGAGGTGGGGTGCTTGAGCCTATCCCAAAAAGTGGTGTACACCCTGCCAGTTTGTCGCAGGGCTAACACAGAGAGACAGACAACCATTCACAATCTTATTCACACCTATAGGCAATTAAGAATCACCAACTAATCTAATCCCACTAACTGCATGTCTTTGGGCTGTGGGAGGAAACCGGAGTCCAAGCAGACAAGGGGAGAAAATTCAAACCTCACACATAAAGTCATTGGCCAGATGGTGGCAAGACGGTGGATTCAAACCCAGGACCTTCTTGCTGTGAGGCAACAGTGCTAAAAACCATGCCATTGTGCTTCCCTAGAAATATACTGAAGTATAATTTTATATAATAAGCTCAAGTTACTCATGTTACCTGTAATCAGTACCTGTTATTCATTACCTACCCCTATATAATGTTGTGTACTCAAAGTAAACATTTCTCATGTTATCCTTATCTGATTTTTACTGCACTACAAACTTATTAAAGTATGTTTAAAAAACAAAACAAAGACAACAAAATGTCGTTGTTCACACAGTATTACACAGTAATACATTTAAGGGAATACAATACTATTTCCTTAAAAGTAATACTACCCAGAGAGTGAACTGCCTCCTGGCAGTGGTTTGCACTCTAGGAGTCTTGTTTCCTTAAGTAGTCTTCAGGAATAGTTTGTCGCTCTTCTTGAAGGCTTCTTGTCAGCTTCTTTTGTTCCATTCGCTGTCAAGATGATCCCCCACTGCTTCAATATTCAGTCGTCTAATAGCTCTTTGGAAATCACCTTGGTGCAAAAATACTATTTAATGCCCATCAAACTGTGTTATTATTGGCCCTTTTTGTTTTTAGATTCAACTAAATAAATGGGAATGCATTATGTGTTTTGTGACAGGTGGCTAGTAACAAAGTGCCTAAAGACACAATTTATCATCCCTTGAATTGGGCACCACTTTAAAATGGCTTTTTTATGCTCGAATGATTCATAGGTCAGTGTTAAAAGTCCAAATGTCCAAAGACAAACTTTGAAAGACCTTCAGAAAGCCTGGAGAACTACTGCTCAAGACCACTTTAAAAAAGCACAAGAACATCTGGTTTCTTGGAAGGAAAATATAACAAAATTAGCTCAAGGCTTTTGCACAGTGTTGTATTGCATACAAAAGGATTTTTTAGATATACAGTACATATACTACTAAACTGTACATATAGTAGTTAAGATCTGATCTACTTGGACATCATGAAAAAAAAGAGAGTTAAGGAAAGATGATCAGGCTTGCATGTGTTAGCATAATGCTGACTATGGGATATGTACTCCTGTCTATTTTAATGTAAATAGAGACATACACTGGCGAAGCGTTTGCATTTTTATGCATGTTAAAACACCATTAGCTGAAAAAAAGAAAAATTAGAAAAAAAAGTAGAGAAGCAAAGCAGGATAGAAATGGAAAAAATTTAAGGGAGCAAAACAAAGTTAGAGATATTGAATGTGAAGCAGAGAAAGAAAGATGAACAAAGACAGCACAGAAACACCTCTAATGAAGATGAACAACAGTGAGAAACTGTCACTGAAGAGGAGCAATGGTTGATGGATGGCAGCGATAAAGACGAAGATGAGGGTTTAACTTTCACAATACTCATCCTCTAGCCTGCTTATATCAGTCTGCCCATTTCGGCCACCCAGTGACATCACTGCTCCTTACTGTTGGGCGTTAGTGTCGCCGCGGCAACTGGCTCTCCTCCAGCTGTTGCCAGGCGGCAGTCTCCATGGAGATGTATATGGTGGGGTGAGGGTGAAAGTAGGAGAGGGAGAAAATGAAAAGGGAGCTAAGGGGCCACACACTCACACACACACGCACGCGTGCGTCACGCACACACACACACACACACACACACACGCAGTGCCTTGTTTTTTTTTCCAACTGTACTCTTTCACTGTATGCTCTCTTTCCTGCTTCATTCCGCCCTCCACCCCCCACCCCGTCTCTCTAACTCCCACCTCAGCATCTTGTAATCAGATGTGAGTAATGCATATTGTCACTGCTGAGCAAAGTCACTCCACCCCCTTGTTCATTTTTACAGTCACAACACATATATTGTGTTTGCACACATGAGCAAAGTCTATATGTACATACTGTCTGAATTTCTATAGGTAACATATGAGACTCTCTGCACCAGTAAGATGTATTTACAAAACACTGTACAGAATATACCGTATAGGTCTTTTATCAAGTGTTCTGCTGCACGATGCAAATGGTGCAAAAATGATGTGCCGCTATTAATAATTATGTGACGGCATGTGCATCGTGTTTGAGCCTCATCAATCACTGTCATCTGCTGAGTGAAATCTGATGGCATTGTGCTGCTCTGATCAATTTAAATACCAAGAGAGCTGTAAACAATAGTATCACTCATTAAATATATTATATTAAATATATTAAAATAAATAAATAGATATGCCATTATTATGATATTAACCAGGACTATCAATAACCTCAGTGAAATATATCTATGGCTTTACCTATAGTTATTATTAATAATATAATATAATATAATATAATATAATATAATATAATATAATATAATATAATATAATATAATATAATATAATATAATATAATATAATATAATATAATATAATATAATATAATATAATATATAGAGTTCAAATTTGGCTAAATATGTATGCTTCTGCTGTACCAAGCTTTTCCTTTCCGGCTGCTAATAATGGTTTTACCTGTAAATGTTTCTTGAAAATGTAATATGCAGTTAGAGTCGGAATTGCCTGAAGTGGGCAAGTTACTGGAGTTTTTCCAGCAGGTGTGGAACCTTTGATGAGCACAATTGGGTAGTTAAACAAGTCTTTTCCACATGTTAAAATGGGTTAATATTTCAAACTGCGCCATAACTGTTCAAGTTAAAATGTTATTTTTGTCCCTCAGGGGAGGTGCAGGCTGATAGGACCCAATATTTTTGCCTGCAGGGATTAGTATTGTTACTCTGTGAACTGAGGCTCCCTGGCTAGCTCTGATCTACTGTGTCTAGTTGCAGCTCTGCCAGTTTTTCTGCCAGGCACTTTAATTCAGCTCCTCATTGCTGCA
This sequence comes from Pterophyllum scalare, assembly GCA_024447675.2. NCBI lineage: Eukaryota > Metazoa > Chordata > Actinopteri > Cichliformes > Cichlidae > Pterophyllum > Pterophyllum scalare. The sequence continues at coordinate 63,226 of JAMQGT020014621.1, read as the reverse complement.
TGAATTCCCAGTGTAGGCCTGGCCTCCCTCCCCTTGTGCCTGGCAGCCTGTTATTTTTTTCCTGCCATATCCGCAGCACATCAACCTGTAAGTGTCATTTAGCTATCAACACACATGGTTCCCTAGAGCTTTTTTTGTTATTAAAAATTGGGACACGCTCTCCCCTAAACCAGGGTGCCATGTATTTTTGTGTGCAAGTGCTTGTGTTGATGTTCATTTTGGCAGTGCTATTACAAAGAGTAACCCCATATTCCTCCAGAGGAATGAGTGAATCAAGGATTATTTGTCTATCACTATATGTGCATGTTCATACCTGTGTGTAAGTGGGTCTTTAAAACTGTAGGTGTGCTTATTCACACATGCATTGCTCTCTCTCTCTCTCTCTGTGTGTGCGTGTGTGTGTGTGTGTGTGGTATGTGTTATTCCTATGCGTGGGCTGAATTCTGAAAAAAGCTCAGACTGTTGGAGAATTATAACCCTGAAAATCTTGCTTTCCCTCATTGGTGTATGTTTGGTCTTTTTTTATTGCATTTTTTGCTTGTGAATTTTTCATACCTCAGCGCAGATAAGCAGGGTGATTACCTGCTTACATGCGTTTGATTTACCAGCTTGTACAAAAGCCTCCTGAATGATAAGTTCGGTTTGCTATTGGAAAGACCAACCTGCACCTGTGTTTCTGAGTGGCAAATGCCTTTTTATATCTGTTTATTTTAATATTTTTCTTGAGTGTAGAGTGAAAGGAAGAAAGAAGAAAAGTCTTTGCAACACAGCTGCCTCCCATTACTGGTTTGGTATTTTACCATCCATATAACTGGAGCAAAATGAGCTGCCAGAAAGACTACTCTGCATGTACATTTATCTATGTCTTCAAAGTTCATATTTCATCAAAAGTAGGCTGTCTCACTTACATGTGTGTCTTGATCAATATCAAGATGCACTGCAAGTGTGTGTTGACATTTGAGCTCATGTGCATCTTTCAGCTTTAGCTTCTGTGCCATTTCTTTTTGGATGTGCACTCTAACAGGCTTTAGCCTTGGCTAAATCTGTGCCATATTAGTATTTATATATTCAACTTCATTTTCCACTCATTTACACGCAAGTGTGAGCACATAGGTGCACACAAAGACACACACACACACACACACACACACACACACACACACACACACACACACACACACACACACACACACACCCCAAATGCTTTATTTATTTGTGGGAGTTTTTAAGCTAATTAGTTTGAGTCCAGGGGAAAACAGTAATTGCCTCCCAGGAGTAAAGGTGGATGACAAAGGGAAAGAGAAAGGAGGGAGAGAAAGAAGTGTGAGAAAGACAGAGAGAAAAAGTTGTGGACTGGGTGGAGCTTTACTGACAGCTCGAACATGTTCAAAAGGCATGTTTTGACATGACTATTTTGCAGTGTGCGCCTCTGCATATGCAGGTGTCTTTGAGAGTGTATCAAGACATTGTGACGGATCACTATTGATGGTGATTGACACAGTGCGTTCACTGAGACATCACCTTTGTGCGTGTGTGTGCATGTAGGTTTGCATCCACTAATGGTGTGTTTGCAGGCGTGGGCGGTAAGCGCAACATCCCTAACTGACAGTGGCAATACTGTATAATTTGAGTGACAAAGAGAGTGAGAGGGAGCAACGTGACAAAGACAGGCAGAGGCAGAGATGCCAAGAGAGGTGCAGAGAGGAAAAGCTGTTTAAAGACTAAGAGGGATTTACAGTAAGACAGGAAGAGAGGCAGAAAGACACAGTGGCAAAGTTAGAAAAACCAACACACAAGAAGATCCAGTGGCAAAATGATGCAGCAATTGAAAGATAGGTTAGAAGAACCTGAAATTCACTGAGAAAAAAAATGATTAAAAAGGAGGGCATTTCAGAGGTTTTTTCTTTTCCTTTGAGCCAAAGCAATCAGTCATTCTGTTAATCTCAGTCCTTAACCCATCTTTCTATGAATTTAATCCTAACTCACTGCCTTCTACCCCCCAACGCACTACATTTTATTTGATGCCTCTCCTAGTTTCCTGTCCTAACATATTATTGAAGTAAAAGATTGGCATGACCTTAACAATAACATAACAGCATAAGTAGTTGTTTATAAGAACTCATCAGCCAGCAAATTTAGCAAGATGCATGCATCGCATGCTATGCATCCAAGATATCAGTTTTATACTGTTCTACAGAGAAAAAACCCTAAAAAAAACCCCCAAAAAGACAAAAAACAAGTAAAACTAAGATCAGTGACAAAAAGGAAACCAAATGTCTGTAAAACTGCTACTGCACTCCAGCTGTTGCTGTTTGTTCCTTTGATATCAGCCCCATTACAGACAGCTCTCCATGTCAAAACAGTTCTGTTTTCTTAGATTCCACTGAGTGAGTATGCTGCTGTTTACTGTGATGTGATTCACTCTGCCTTGAAGCCCAGAAGACACACAGGGTATATTGGGATATTTATAGAATACAAATTACTAGGGGGCAGCATGGTAGCATGATAGTTAGCACTTCTGCCTCACAGTAAGACGGTCCTAGGTTAGAATCCACCATCTGGCCTTTCTGTGTGAAGTTCTCCCTGTGGCTGCTTGGGTTCCTTCCTGCCACAGTTCATAGACATGCAGTTAGTTGGGTTAGGTTAATTGGTGATTCTAAATTGCCCATAGGCGTGAATCATTGTCTGTCTCTCTGAGTTAACCCTGTGACAGACTGGTGACCTGTCCAGGGTGTAGCCTGCCTCTCACCCTATGGCAGCTGGAACCCTGAATTGGATAAAGGTAGAAACTGGATGAATGGATGAACAAAGTAGGGATGGCATGATACCACTTTTTTAGTGCCGATACCGATACCGATATTTTGCATTTCGATATCGGCCGATACCGATACAAAGCCGTTTTTTTTTTTAAAACCCACAAAAAAAACAGTTGTTTTTTAAATGCCGGGATACATTTTACATAAGTCAACAGTCTCTCACACAACAAAAACAAAATCTTTTAGCTGTCCCACGTACAAGACTAAGAACCAGGGAGGGGCAGCGCTTTTCAGGCAGTGGTGCCACTGCTCTGGAACTATTTACCACTCCAGCTCCATTTAGCTGACTCTGTGGCATCTTTAAAAAACAGTTGAAAACTATTCTGTTTAACCAGGCTTTCTGTTGACTTTTTTAATTCTTTTTTTTTTAATATGGTAATGTCAATATGTTTTTAACATGGTGTTTTATCTGGGATTTTTGATATTGTGTTTTAATTATTGTACAGTGCTTTGTGACTTTTTGTCTGTGAAAAGCACTAAATAAATAAACTTTACTTACTTACAACAATCACTCTATCACCTGAATCCTGTTGCTCCTGTGAGAAGGGGATGCATTGGCTTATGGAATGTTGCAAATTTCAGTAGGGCTGCCACTATCGCTTAATTTAGTAACTGAGTATTCTATCAATTATTCCATCAATTACCTGAGTAACTGGATAAAAAATACTTTTTTCACATTAACAGTTCATCTGCATATTTTAACTTCCGTACTGCAGTTTTTCCCTGTGTGAAACAAACAGGGTGGATGGAGCAGCTACAAAGTTCTCTTTTCTTCACTTACTGATCAGGTGGTTGATGAAGGACCTCCAGCTGTTTCCCAGTAAAGGTTTAATGGTGCTTACAGGGAGAAAAGCATTCTTCCGCTCCATGTGAGCTCACCGGCTCCACCTCTTTGCGCTTGTGCAGACTGACTGCAGGTAAATCAGCTGACTGCTGCTGTTGTGTTATCAGTGTTTATGTCGAAAGACTGGGGGCTGCGTGAGCGTAATCTTGTAATGCTTTATATTCACAAGCATTCTCCTAAATACGTTTCTACTGCAGGTCTATATTTAGTCACTAATCAGGGATTAAGTATAAAAAATATTTTGACGGGGAAGGACGAAGAACTGTAATGCAGCTAATATGGGTCGGATCGGATTGCATTTTTTAAATTTCTTTCCGATATCCGATCCCGTAATTTAGGCCAGGATCGGACCGATACCGATACTGAATATCGGATCAGCGCATCCCTAGAACAAAGTACAAATATTCACTAAGCCCCAAGTACTTTTTTTTTTAAACTGCTGGGTAGTGCCATAGTTGATCTATGAGTGTACCATTTCTTGTCTTGGTCAAGGACAACTTTCCACATCACCGATCAGGTGAGGATACAAATTGCCAATCCTGTGAATGGTGCATTATCAACTCTGAGCTGCAACTGCCAACTAACCAAATTACTTTATTCTTAGACCTCCATAAAGCTAGGACATCTTACTATTCATCATTAATTGAAGAAATTAGAACAACCCCAGGTTTCTTTTCAGCACTGTAGCCAGGCTGACAAAGAGTCAGAGCTCTGTTGAGCTGAGTATTCCTTTCACTTTGGCTAGTAATGACTTCATGGATTACTTTACAAATAAAATTTTAGACGTTAGAGAAAAACAAGTTATTCATAACCATCTCAAAGACTTATCTTCATGTTCGGCTGCTTTCAGCACTGCTGGTATTTGTTTAGACTCTCTCACTCCAATTTATCTTTATCTTTCAATTTATCTTAACTTCAATAGTTACTTCCTCCAAACCATCAACATGTTTAGTAGACCCCATTACTACTAGACTGCTCAAAGAAGTCCTTCTATTTATTGATGATTCAATCTTAAATATGATCACTCTGTCTTTATTAGCTGGCTATGTACCACAGGCCTTCAAGGTGGCAGTAATGAAACCGCTACTTAAAAAGCCATCACTTGACCCAGCTGTCTTAGCTAATTATAGGCCAATCGCCAACCTTCTTTTTCTCTCAAAAATTCTTGAAAGAGTAGTTGTAAAACAGCTAACTGATCATCTGCAGAGGAACGGTTTATTTGAAGAGTTTCGATCAGGTTTCAGAATTCATCACAGTACAGAAGCAGCATTAGTGAAGGTTACAAATGATCTTCTCAGTGCCTCTGACAGTGGAATCATCTCTGTGCTTGTCCTGTTAGACTTAAGTGCAGCTTTAGATCCTGTTGACCAGAACATTTTATTACAGAGATTAGACCATGCCATAGGTATTAAAGGTACTGTGCTGCAGTGGTTTGAATCATCTAATAGACTTCAATTTGTTCATGTAAACGGGCAGTCTTTTTCACACACTAAGGTTAATTATGGCATTCCACAGGGTTCTGTGCTAAGACCTATTTTATTTACATTATACATGCTTCCCGTGCAGTATTATTAGAAAGCACTGCATACATTTTCATTGTTATGCAGATGATACTCAGCTTTATCTATCCATGAAGCCAGATGACACACATCAATTAGTTAAACTGCAGGAATGTTTTAATGACATAAAGGCCTGGATGACCTCTAATTTCCTGATTCTAAATTCAGAAAAAAATGAAGTTCTTGTACTCGGCCCCACAAATCTTAGAAACGTGGTGCCAAGCCAGATACTTATTCTGGATGGCATTACCTTGGCCTCCAGTAACACTGTGAGAAATCTTGGAGTCATTTTTGATCAGGATATGTCCTTCAATGCATATATTATACAAATATGTAGAACTGCTTTTTTGCATTTGTACAGTATTTCTAAAATTAGAATACATCCTGTCTCAGAGTGATGCTGAAAAGCTAATTCATGCATTTATTACTTCTATGCTGGATTATTGTAATTCATTATTATCAGGCTGTCCTAAAAGCTCCCTGAAAAGCCTGCAGCTGATACAAAATGCTGCAGCTAGAGTACTGACAGGGACTAGAAAGAGCAAGCATATTTCTCCCATATTGGCTTCTCTTTATTGGCTTCCTGTTGACTCTAGAATAGAATTTAAAATTCTTGTCCTCACATACAAGGTCTTGAATAATCAGGCCCCATCTTATCTTAAAGACTTTATAGTACAATATCAACCCAATAGAGCACTTCACTTTCAGACGGCTGGCTTAATTGTGGTTCCTGAGATACCTAAGAGTGGAATGGGAGGCAGAGCCTTCAGCTTTCAGGCCCCTCTTCTGTGGAACCAGCTCTCAATTTGGATTCGGGAGACAGACACCCTCTCTATTTTTAAGATTAAGCTTAAAACTTTCCTCTCTGATAAAGCTTATAGTTAGGGCTGGATCAGATGACCCCGAACCATCCCTTAGTTATGCTGCAACAGGTCTAGGCTGCTGGGGGTTCCTATGATGCACTGAGTGTTTCTTTTCATTCACCGCTTTTACTCTGTTTATACCCCACTCTGCATTTAATCGTATTATTCTCTGGCTCTCTTCCACAGCATGTCTTTTGTCCAGTCGCTCCCCTCAGCCCCAACCAGTTGCGGCAGATGACTGCCCCTCTCTGAACCTGGTTCTGCTGGAGGTTTCTTCCTGTTAAAAGGGAGTTTTTTTCTTCCCACTGTCACCCAATGCTTGCTCATAGGGGCCATTCTGACTGTTGGGTTTTCTCTGTAATTACTGTAGGGTCTTTACCTTACTGTCATGATCCTGTGTCGTTAGTGTGATGATGGTCACCTGTGTTTCCCTGGTGTGTCTGCTTCCCTCATCAACCCTTGTGTATTTAGGTCTTGTGTTTCCCCTGCTTGTTGTCGCGTCCTTGTAGTCGTCTTAGTCTGCGTCGCTGTGTTTCCTGTTTGAGTTTTTCTGCTGGCCTCGCCCAGTTTCGTGCCTTGTGTTTCCAGCAATAAAGCTGAGTTTTCTGAGTTTAAGTCTGTCTCTGGAGTCAAGTGTCCTGCATAGGGGTCCTCACCTGCCATCCACACAGCATTACATGACACTTACAATATAAAGCGCCTTGAGGTGACTGTTTGTTGTGATTTGGCACTATATAAATAAAATTTAATTGAATAGAATTGCATTGAATTGAATTGACCAATTAACCTGCTAACCACAGAACTGCAAAGTTGTTAAGTTGCTTTTTTAGTCATCTGAGTTTTCAGCAGTTTACATAATGTTGTCATAATAGCAGCTAAAAAGATCAATGCACATTATCCTCTGATGATCTCTTCTAATAAATGCATCATAGATGTAAGTGTAAATGCAAAATTGGTGGTGTTTACTGACAGCTAGTCCTGCCCCTGTGATGCCACATAACACTTTAGAAGTCAGGTTTTCATGGCAAACATGCTAAGATTAAACATGTACAGATAACAAGACAACTTTGAAGATTGCAGAAAAGCCAATTCTGCCTCTTTTGGCATATAGAAGCTACTACTAGATCTTAAATCACAAATTAATAGCTTATAGACGGATTTCTCAATTATTTGCTGAGAAAAATGATTAAATAATTGATCAGTCTAGTTCTGAGACACACAATCAAAAGTATGACCCGCAAAATGTTCATGAAAATTACCATTATCATAGTATAATCCCCTCCAGTTCACTTAGTAATGTGTTACTACCCAACACGGATTTTAATCAGTTTCCTTTAGTTTGTAGTTTAGCCCACTTCACTTGTCTTTAAAAAAAATAAAAAATTAGAAAAAGTAACAGTGATAGCAAAGGGCATTTGGTCAAAAGTGGTTCTATTGTATTTGATTGTATTCTGTTCTATCTTGAGCTTCAGATGTTGTTATGCTCTCTTGTCCTCCCACTTCTCTCCTACACAATATCTTGTAATGACAATAAAAGTATACAGCGTACCTGTCATGTTATGATACGATTTAACAAAATACAAGTGGATTATGTTTTTCAGTACAGCACAGTGATCCACCACCTGCCACAGTAAAAATTACAGAAAGCTTTATCTCGGTTAGCTCAGGATCAACAGATGCCTCTTTGTGCTGTAAAGCAGGTTCTCTCTAATGTTTTTTAATGCAGCAGATTTTCAAAATTATACTCGATGGTTCAGACGTATAACTGATTTAAGGTGACAGAAGACTCTTGTGGAAGAGGAGTAGGACTTATGTTCTTATGAGACATATAATGTATGCTTTATATTATAATTTACTCATGAAAGTGGTTTGCTTTTCATATACTCTATAGAACACATATTAGTGAATCATATTATTCTGTTAGACATGAGTCATATGTTACATATTAAGCATGACCATTTACTACATTGTTTCTATTTATTTTGCCTATGGAAGGTTTGTAGTTGTTTCTTTTTCTAATGTAAGCATATAGCAGATACCCTAAACAGGGATCAAAGGCAGGTTTTTGGTCATTTTTCTTCAGCGGGATTTCAGCAGTAACACTGCAGTACTTGCAGTATCTTCTCCATCTCTCCTTAACTCTCCCCGTGGCTTTTTCTGTTTTCATTTAGAATCGCATTGGCCGTGTGTCCTACTCACTGTGTGACTTTTTTTTTTAAAGGTTTGTTTCCATCAGCGGTTGCTCTTCTGGTCCTTGTATGTTTCAAGGCCATTAGTCACATTGTCACAAGGTCTACAGGTCATGACAGAGTGCAGCTTGGGCTTGTTTACTCCTTGGTTCTCTGGGCTCATCTGTTCATCTCTCTGTCTATGTCTTTCTGTTTCTCCCTCTACTTTTCTGTTTCATTTCTTCATAGTTCTGTCTTTTTGTTTGGATGTATGGTGACTTTCTTCATATTCTGTATAGAGGTCTAGCTACATAAACTCTGTGTACAAGTCTACATATCCATCCATCCATCCATCCATCCATCCATCCTCCACTGAGTTTGTGTGACCAACAGTCTAAGCATGTGTGCAGGGAAAGAGTAGGTTTAAACAAGTCAGTCATCAAATATATATACAGTGCCTTGCGAAAGTATTCGGCCCCCTTGAACTTTTCAACCTTTTGCCACATTTCAGGCTTCAAACATAAAGATATAAAATTTGAATTTTTGTGAAGAATCAACAGCAAGTGGGACACAATCGTGAAGTGGAATGAATTTTATTGGATGTGTCAAACCTTTTTAACAAATAAAAAACTGAAAAGTGGGGCGTGCAATATTATTCGGCCCCTTTACTTTCAGTGCAGCAAACTGACTCCATCAGTTCAGTGAGGATCTCTGAATGATCCAATGTTGTCCCAAATGACTGATGATGATAAATAGAATCCACCTGTGTGTAATCAAGTCTCCGTATAAATGCACCTGCTCTGTGATAGTCTCAGGGTTCTGTTCCAAGTGCAGAGAGCATCAGGAAGACCAAGGAACACACCAGGCAGGTCCGAGATACTGTTGTGGAGAAGTTTAAAGCCGGATTTGGATACAAAAAGATTTCCCAAGCTTTAAACATCTCAAGGAGCACTGTGCAAGCAATCATATTGAAATGGAAGGAGTATCAGACCACTGCAAATCTACCAAGACCGGGCCGTCCCTCTAAACTTTCATCTCAAACAAGGAGAAGACTGATCAGAGATGCAGCCAAGAGGCCCATGGTCACTCTGGATGAACTGCAGAGATCTACAGCTGAGGTGGGAGAGTCTGTCCATAGGACAACAATCAGTCGTACACTGCACAAATCTGGCCTTTATGGAAGAGTGGCAAGAAGAAAGCCATTTCTCAAAGATATCCATAAAAAGTCTCGTTTAAAGTTTGCCACAAGCCATCTGGGAGACACACCAAACATGTGGAAGAAGGTGCTCTGGTCAGATGAAACCAAAATTGAACTGTTTGGCCACAATGCAAAACGATATGTTTGGCGTAAAAGCAACACAGCTCATCACCCTGAACACACCATCCCCACTGTCAAACATGGTGGTGGCAGCATCATGGTTTGGGCCTGCTTTTCGTCAGCAGGGACAGGGAAGATGGTCAGAATTGATGGGAAGATGGATGGGGCCAAATACAGGACCATTCTGGAAGAAAACCTGTTGGAGTCTGCAAGAGACCTGAGACTGGGACGGAGATTTATCTTCCAACAAGACAATGATCCAAAACATAAAGCCAAATCTACAATGGAATGGTTCACAAATAAACGTATCCAGGTGTTGGAATGGCCAAGTCAAAGTCCAGACCTGAATCCAATGGAGAATCTGTGGAAAGAGCTGAAGACTGCTGTTCACAAACGCTCTCCATCCAACCTCACTGAGCTCGAGCTGTTTTGCAAGGAAGAATGGGCGAGAATTTCAGTCTCTCGATGTGCGAAACTGATAGAGACATACCCCAAGAGACTTGCAGCTGTAATTCCAGCAAAAGGTGGCGCTACAAAGTATTAACGCAAGGGGGCCGAATAATATTGCACGCCCCACTTTTCAGTTTTTTATTTGTTAAAAAAGTTTGACACATCCAATAAATTTCATTCCACTTCACGATTGTGTCCCACTTGTTGTTGATTCTTCACAAAAAATTCAAATTTTCTATCTTTATGTTTGAAGCCTGAAATGTGGCAAAAGGTTGAAAAGTTCAAGGGGGCCGAATACTTTCGCAAGGCACTGTAAGTTCATATTTGCGCTGGCACACAGTCCCTATGCCACTCTTTTGGAAAACTAAAATAGCTGTGCACTGTAATTGTATGACTCATGCAGTGGTGAATTCTGATTCTTTATGTAATTAAAAATACCAATGCCACGCAAGTACTCCACCAGTAAAAGTCCTGCACTCATTTACTTTAAGTTTTTTTTTAACAATAAATAATTACAGTTGAACTCTGCATGTTTTCTTTGTTTGTTTGTTTTTTTACTCCTATGAATGTTTGTGGTTGAGCTTTTTTAAAAAAAAAATACTTTCCTCTTGAGTAGTTTGATTTACAGCAATGCATCATATTCAATAAGATCATGATCATTTAGTGTTGTTTTGTGAGAGACACTTATCTCCTGAAAAGTCAACTTTTTGAGTGCTCAAAAAAAGAAAAAAAAAACAGCCTTGTTTTCAGCTTTGTTTCCAGTTAATACAAGTAATTTTGAGACATTTATTTAAATTAAGGAGTCTGAATTTTTTTTCAAACTATAAAGGAGGATTTAACACTTTAACACTTTTTTTTTCATTGGAAAAGTTAAGCAGTAGACATTATCTTCATGACCCACACCCTTATTCATTGTCTGGGCAGTTAAAGTCAGTTTATTCCCATATTATTCACTGAACTGTTTGTATATCTCCCTGAATTTGTGCTTATGGTTCTTTTAATTTTAAATGGGTTTTAAAATTCTATCTTTGTTATCCATCATGTGATTGCAATCATTTATTCCATATTACTTGGTTAAAGGTGGCGCAGCTGAAGGGGTTAAAGGTTAATGCTGAGTTTAGGTGTACGGTTTACAGTGGAAAGTGAAGGATTAAAAATTTGGAAAGGATTCTGAAATAAAAAAAACTTTAATGAGTAATACTCTATCAGAATATGTAGGGTTGATTCAAAGTAGGTGACACAGGAGAAAGCAGAGTTTTATAGAGTTATATTATTTTCATATGTTTACTCAATTTTGTAGCTAGATTCACTAAGCTTTAGTTAGGTGATGGTTTATTGATTGTTCCGAGTATGTAGAAATAGTTATGCTCTTGAAAATCACAACATTAATTACGTGTTGTGAGTGGGAGGTGTAAAGTGTGATTAAAAACTACAGATTGTTGCTCGGAGATGTTAAGTGCAAGTTCAGTATATGTGCTTTTTAAAATTAAATGTTCTCCATCTGTTTAGCCTGTTTCTTTTATACTGTGGCTTCTATGCTATCCTCTTTTTACCCCTCTTTCTGTCACACTCTGTCTTCTGTGCCACTCTTTAACTGTATTATAAAGCCATTTTCTTACAGTAGCCACTCTGTCTCCTTGCCTCCCCTCTTTACTCGTTCTGTCCCCTCCTACAGCTTCAAATCAATGAAACTGCACAGGCCCTTCCTCTCCCCCTGACTCTCTGAATACTGTTCTCTCCCGTCCTCTGAATACTTTTCCTTCCTGCTGTGTCTTCTCCCTTTCTTTTTCTCTCTTTCAATACTTCTTCATCTCTCTGTCACTCTCGCTCTAGCTGTCTGTCTGTCTGTCATCCCTGTTGGACATTTAGTCTGTTTTCATAAAACTTTCTCTGTCCTCAGCTTGCTGGCTTTTAAAATGTCAGATGAGAGCCAAAGGGCAGTGTTTTTTTTCCTTTGACATACACAGTGTCTTTCACAACACACAAATGCAAGCAAGCAATGACACAGACCCACACTCAAACATTAATGAATGCTCCTTCTACTTCTCCGCAGACATACGCAGCTATGTGCACATACTTTGCCACATCCTCTGCACACACTGTTAGTAACTCACACTAATAGGTAACACTTTCTTTTTTTGTGTGCACATACACACATTTGGCTCTCACAAAAACAGAGCAACACACTCAAACAATATACACATATATACACGGTGTAGTGTCTGCTGGTTCTGTCTAATTTTACCTTGCCACGTGCAGGCTTGTCAGTAATAAAGCCTGTGAAGAGTTCTACTCTTCAACGGTACAGCCAATTACAGCAGGCATCCTGAGCATGGCTTTTAAATTCTCCACTGTGAAGGATGTGAACAGTGTCGTACGACTGCCATGTTCTGTCACACTCTCGCATCATTATAACTTTACCGTTTTTCCAACAGAGCACTGGGAACTGGAGGTTGTTGTTGTGGAGTGGGGAAAAGCAAATTGATGATGATAATTTCAGTTAATAAGAATATGTTTAATTGGAAATCCTCAAGATAGAAAAAGGAAAAATTTGTGTCTGGTTAACCATTTGAAAGATTTTTCAACAAGTCAAATCTGGAAAAAGAAGTTTAATTTCACAGCTACTTGGCAACGTCTTTCTGAATGTGTGTGCATCTGTGTGTGTGTGCGAAGTGTAAACAGAATAAGTTGTGTGCATCAGTGTTTTTCTTTCTCTGTTTACAACTCCCGATGCACAGTGTGTGTCTGTGTTTGTACGTGGATTGATAGTGGGTGTGTGTCTGTTTATGCACATTTTTTTGGACCAGTACAGTATGTTTCTTGTTATAGATTGTCAATAAAAGTGTATGTGTGTGTTGTGTAATGCAGTAGCAACGCGTGTGTGCACACACGTGTTTTTACCAGCAGCTGTGTTTGTCTGCAAAGGAAATGGGTGGAAAGCTCTTTGTCCCATTACAAATAAGCTGTAATGTGTGACTCTTATTCAGAGATGGAATGAAAGACTTACAGTTGCAGCTTCTTTCAAAAGGGTGTTAGGAATAGAGACGGATGGAAAACGACAGAAGAAAAGTGTTTACAAATGAGAGAAACAACAAGGAGGAGGTGAAAGCACATTATGGCAGAATGAAAGTGATCTGTTTTGAAAACAGCAGCTAAATAAGCAGGACAGAAAAAGGGCAATGTCATCCTAAGTGACTAATATGGGAATGGAGCGATGGAGGAAAGGGGAAAGGAGGGCTGAGCAGTGATTGAGTTGATGAAACACTTGGTGAGAGGGTAAAACAAGAGAGAAACATGCGTGCTAAAAGAGAGAGAGCAAAATGGACAGGGTCATGCCAGTTTCCTCGCCATTGTCAAAGTCAAATGCCGTAGGTCTCTGAGGAAACATACAAATGAAATGTAAATGAGCGGAACCTCTGGAGGAGGGGTGGTTTTCATGTTGATGTTGCCATGGAAATGCACATTGACAAACACACACAAACAAGAGCACGTGTGTGTGTGTGTGTGCGTGTTTGTATGCTGGAACGTGGCTGGATAGATGGATTGGTCGAAGGATGAGAGGTGGATATAAAAGAGAAGTGGAATGACGGGTAATGAAGATGAAAGAGAGGCTGTTTACCTCAGAGCTAAAAGGGGGTGAGAGTTTGGAGGAGAGGACAGTAAACGGCATCTGGGCATTTTAATGCAAAATGCTGAAGAATCCAAGAACAAACTTAATAGAGGTGAAGTAAATAATAGGCTAAGGTAAACAATTGATGTTATTGGTGGTAAATGGAACAAGGCAAGTGGAGAGGAGGGAAGGCAGAGATAAGGAAGTCTTCATGTCATCTATTTATCACTTTCTTCTTCTCTGTCCTTCAGGTTATTCATCCTCCTTTCAATTTATGCATCAGTCAGTATACTACATCCTTTTTCCTTCCACAGTTACCTGTCAACCTTTCCTCTTTGAATTTTCAAGGCTCTTTGTCTTTGATAGCAATTGTTTAATGTAGCTATTAAGTGAAACACATGCCTGCCTGCTGATATTCATTTTTAGCTCAGATCATAGATTTTTTTTTTGTCCCAGATTACTCTTACAGCTGAGGCCAAACTATTAGACCCACAAGAAGTCAACCAACCAGTCTGCAGGTTGTTGCTGTAACTCTGAGTAACAGCAAAAACAGCACAAACTTTTATCATTCCCAAGCACTTGCTCTTGGGAATGAAGCCAGAGTGAGCAGCAGTACATAAAGTATGCAGTTTAAAATTGAGTTTCAACAGTGACTGCATCTTTATGTGTAAATCAATGTGATACGTGATATATGCAGTGAAACAAACTCTTCATTACTGTATGTGTAGGATGCTGATTGAGATCCCTAAAAAAAATTAAGTACGGGATGGTGAGATGGAGGAAGTAATGAGGGAGCAGCATTAACGAAGGACAGAGAAAAAAGAGATAATGAAGAAGAAAACCGACGTGGACTAGCAGGGGTAAATGAGAGAGGAAAAAGGGGGGGGGAGATAAACAGGCAGAGAGGTGGAGATAGCAAAAGATGCAGAGTGCACAGGAGATATGGAAATGATGGAAACGAGAGAAGAGAGGGTGAAAGAAGGGAAAGTGAGAAAAGGAAGTAAAATGAGTGATGCGAAGAGGAGAGGGGATGGACAGATGAGGGAAGGGAGCAGTCGTGCAGGGAATGGCTTTGAGGAGACGAAGAGGGCTAACGGAGGGCCATGTTTTACAAATTGCCATTTGAGATGAGCCAGCGGAGGGGGGGATACAACAACTGTGGAGCGGCTGCAGATTGCACACAGCGAGAGATGTACTCAGGCACCTCCAAACGCTTCATCATGCATGCACAGATGAACACACACGCACACACTCAAACACAGTGATTCAGATACAGGTAGACAGAAATCACAGATACATGATTACATGATTTGATGGAAATTTGGAGAAGATGGTCACCTTTGTAGCTGTGAACTCATCCGCACTTCTCATTTATTACCCTTATTCAGTGACCCCCTTAAACATACCACAGCTAAGCTCTCATAGACCAGACTGCTGTGACAGAGATTTTTCTTTTATACTGTAGCTCTGACTCTTAACATACCTGTAAGCCTACTTTTAAGTCACATGGAAATATATGTTTCTCCTTATTTTATCCAAAACCTGCCCTTAAAATGGCATCTAAACCAAACCTCAGAAACTATAAGAGCGAAAAAGAGAGAGACATATGCCATCTTGCTTTTATTTTTTTTTATTTTTTTTTGGAACTCTTTGCTCATTGATATATTCATTTTAAACTAGACAAGGAAAGAAATATACTAACAAAATGATTTTGCTTCCTAGAAATTTGTTTGTGAAAATGTAATGGCACTTCTTTTGCAGAATTTTGTAATGTGCTGCAGTGTCAGGATCTGCTGCATGGTGTGATTGGATAGTTTATCACCAGTGTCATAATGGCCACTTTCTTAAAGGAGAAAGAAATGAGAAACTATCATTACTTAAGTGACTCCTTTCCATAAATAAAAAAGTTTTATTTTTGATTTCTGTGTATTTCTTTTCCTGTCTGAACAATTTCACTGGAAAAAAAAAAAGTATAACTAAACAGTACTCGTTATCAAGATGTGAGATTAAATTTCCTCCAAAACAATAACCTGCATTAACTTCCTTCATTACACGAAGCCAGTTTTAAGGCAAAAACAAAACACTAGTGAAACTTTTAAATAAATTATTGAGTTTTTCACTCTGCATGTCTTTATGTGGAAATAATAGTGCTTTATAAAAAAGCAACATACACTCACACAAAGTTGAAGAGCCTCTGTCTTTTCCCCCATTCTAAGCCCTCCATAATAATCAGGTGCTCTCTCTGGAGCATATCTTTCCAGAGGTCCTGCTGACATTCTTCTCTATTGGCTGTTATCCCTTCTCCTCCAACTCTACGCTCCAATGACACAGGATGTCATAAAAGTCCCATCAGCACAGCACCACCTTTCTTACCCAACAGCTGTCCTTCCAGCCTCCCATATCACAGCCTGAGTGCCCTCCTCTTGTGCACCCTGGCCATCAGCACCAAACAAGAAAGGAGCCTGAAAATGAGAGAAATGAGAAATGTCCCCCTCCCAGGCAGTTTTACTTGAATAACTCACTTGAATCTAAGTTGATTTTTTTCTTGATGATATTTTAGTACTTTTTTTTGGCTGCCCCCCTTTTATATTCACTCATACATCCAGATGTTTGCATTTAGTATCCAAAATCGTCAAGTCTGCACTTACTTAAAGATTTTCCCTCTTTATATTATATATTACCAATGCCAGTCTTTGCAACTGGTTTTGCTTGCTGGCATCAGTTTGTAGCTGTTGTTGTCTAGGGCCTTCTCGGTTTTGTGCCACCTAGTCTCTTCTCTCCTCCCTTCTCCTGCTTGTGACCCAAAGGTTAGTATCTGTGTGCCATCTTGAAGGATGTCTCAATTCCTAAGACACATGTCAAGGACCAAGGAGCAAGAAAAAAGGAGGCTTTCCATAGAAGCTGCAAGAAAGAATGCGTAGATGTATCCTTTGTAGGAGTCTTTTCTGCACTTGCTTAATATAATATAGGAATGACATAAAGGTGGACTATAAAAACAATAAATAGAGCAGGACTCATGAAAATTTAAGTTTGTATACTCTATTTAAGTTCATCAAACCCTATGCTCGTCATCATTTGTGTCCAAGTTAAATAAAGCCAATTAAAATCTGTGAGATCATTCTTGTCGCATTATGCCACATTATGAAATATAACCACATTATATAAATATATAAATATCACAATTGTCATGAGCTGTGTTAGACTCATCCGACAGAGATCATAAAATCCAGACTATAACAAAACAGTGGAGAGGTGATACAGCTGTGCCATGCATCAGATTTAATTAATCTCTTTAAAGTGACCACTGTGAAGCAAGACTGTCTCATTTTGTTTCATGCCTGTTGCCTCGATTCCTCTCTCCTCATTTCTCTTCCCTCTCTCTGTTGCCTACATCTCATGTAGGAGGTTCTAAAACATGAGGAGGCAGAGCGAAGAGAGGAATCACAGATATAGACACCGAGAACTGAAAAGTGGGATGTGTTTATTGACATATAAACACTGTAAACATAGCACACTGTAAACCTGAAGAAGTTACAGTACAGTGCAAAAGTCTTGAGCCATGTAAATTCTTTATATTTTGCTAAGAAAATGGGAAATAGGTGCAGCTATTTTTTGAAGTGTGCAAACATACATGGAAATACAACAACAACAAAAATAATAGTAATTATAATTATATAATAATAATAATAATAATAATAATAGTTTATATAATTCTAACAAGCTGGTGACTCAATATTTATTCTTCAAAACAGGCAGAACTCTCTTAGGAAGCTTTGCTGTATTTTCTTTAAGCAGTCTTCAGGAATAGTTCTTCATGCTTCAATAATGTTGAGGTCTGGGCTCCGGGGAGGTGAATCTATAGTGTTCCACTGTGTTTTTTTCTATCCAGGTATGCTTTTACAGCATGGACATTGTGTTTGGGATCATTGTCATGCTGAAAAATGAAGCATTTGCCAATCAGACACTTTCCAGATAGTAGGGAGCTTGAGGGTCCTGCACAGTATTTCTTCCTCTCCTTGTCCACCACTACTATGTCCGGTTGGTTATCCATTACCAGTTTGTCCGTCTGTGTCTGGAAGTCCCACAGGATCTTATTTATGTTATTCTTGACCACCCTCGGGGCCATATCCCAGTGTGACTTTGGGACTTCCAGGTCATATGTGGTAAATATTCCTGTATATTATGCCAGCCTCTTGGTTATGGTGTCCCATGTATGCCCTGCCTACTGGTATCTTGCACCCTGCTGGTATGTTATGGATTGTCTCGGGGCCATCTCTGCACAGCCTGAACCTGGGGTCTTGCCTTGTGTTGTAGACCCCGGCCTATATCAATCTTTTGCTCATTACTGTGCTGCCATGATTAGTGCCTCTGTGCTTAACTTCAGCCCAGCTTTGTCCAGCCATTGGTAGGATTTCTTGATATTAGGCACTTCTTCTATCTGCCAGTGGTACATACCTTGGAGGGGCCTGTCCTTCCATGATGGTTCCTGTTCTTGCTCCTCTTCTTTCTTGGGTTTCTGCTGCCTGAGGTACTCACTAAGCACATGATCATTTGTGGCCATCTTCCTGATGTATTTGTGGATCTTTGTTGCTTCATCTAGGATAGTGGCTCTGACACTCACTAGTCCTCGGCCTCCTTCCTTAGCTTTGCATACTTTCTCAGGGTGCTGGATTTGGGGTGAAACCCTCCATGCATGGTAAGGTGCTTTCTTGTCTTGATGTCAGTGGCTTCTATCTCCTCCTTTGGCCACCTTATTATCCCAGCAGGGTATCTGACAACTGGCAGTGCATAAGTGTTGATTGCCCAGATCTTTTTCTTCCCATTCAGCTGACTCTTCAGCACATGCCTTACTCACTGCAGGTATTTGGAGGTTACATCTTTCCTAACTGTCTGTGGGACTGGAAGGTACTTGTAGCTGTCCTCAGTGCCTGCAATGTTCCCTTCTGGTAGTGCAATCCACTCAGTTCTGACTACCTTCCCACTCTTTGTTAGAAACCAACTACACTTCTCCAGTCCAAATGACATTCCGATGTCATTGCTGTAGATCCTGTGGTGTAGATCAGTGAATCAATGTGTTGTTCATTCCTGGCATACAGCTTGATGTCATCCATGTAGAGGAGGTGGCTGATGTTTGCTCCATTCCGTAGTCAGTATCTGTAGCCAGTTTTGTTGATGATCTGGCTGAGGGAGTTCAGGCCTATGCAGAACAGCATCTTCTTGGTAAATCCCGCACTTGATGCTGACTTGTGGAATTGGCTTGAAGTTGGCTTCTAGTGTTGTTTTCCACAATCCCATTGAGTTCTTGATGAAGGCTCTTAGGATCCTGTTGATCTTGGGATCAGTCCCTTCTGGGGATCCTTTCAGTGTGTGTCTTAGCCTCTAGCAGCTGGTCCATTTGTGCTGCCAGGCACTCATGGAGTGCAGTTAGCTTCCTTAGCCAGTAGGTGTGAATCATATCAGGGCTTTGGTGCTGTCCAGCTCTTCATATTTGAGACTCTTTCTTGGACGTCTTCCACTGTGATGGTTTATATTTATATATATATATATATATATATATATATATATATATATAGCCGTCAATTCTGTCAAATCTGTTCAGGGTTGGGGGGGGGGGCTGGAGCCTATCCCAGCTGACATAGGGCGAGAGGCAGGGTACACCCTGTACAGGTTGCCAGCCTGTCGCAGGGCCAACACAGAGAGACAGACAACCATTCACACTCACATTCACACCTATGAGCAGTTTAGAGTAACCAATTAACCTAACCCCAGTAACTGCATGTCTTTATATATATGCTAAACATATATGATAAACACTTTTCATACAAATAATATTCAGATATATTATACATGATATTCAGTGATACAGAAATGTGTAGCTCCTAATAAAGATTGGCTAGCCAGCAATAATTCTGGGGGAAAAAACACACAAGTTAACCTAACTTACTTTTTTATTCTGCTTTTGCTTTTTCTATCCTAGAAATATTTTCAAATGATTGCCTATTGTGCTTCAAAACAACTGCTAGAACTATGTGCTTCAGGCTGTTAGTGATGGAGAATTTAGAGCTGGTTCACAGTGCCACGGCAAAGCTCTTTTGTGAAGAATCAGCCACAGGGTGTGTATCACCCCCTTTTTTGATTTTGTGTCACTGAATGCTAGTAAAATGCAATGACAGTTTCAATATTCTGTCTGAAAAACCTGTAAGTCTCTTTGCAATTGAACACCTGCATATATTTGGGTACTTTATACCCCTCATTTCACACACAAGAAAAATTTTTTGGGGCTCTTCCTTAGTCTACTTTCAGGAACAAGGAGAGAGTGAATCATTGCTTATGTGATATTTGGAGTTTGGAAAACCTGTTATATTGTCTGTAGGTTGGTTATACTGTTTTAAAGTATGTCTGAGTACCTGGTTGTACAAGGAGTCCTTTATTGATGTCTGTGTTTTATTGTATGAGAATGTCTATGTCTGTAATTCGTTTCACTTTATTGACTTGAGAAGTGTTTGAAGCACTTTGTGACTCTTGCTATAGAAAACTCCTCTGCGACACATTTTGCCTTTTGTTGTACTTTACTTAGAGCAGTAAATGTTAAGATCTTTATGAAATAAATTTTGCTGAATTACAGTTTTACTAATAGCTATGTCAAACAAAACAAACTTTTATTTATTTGAAAATAAACACAAGAATGCACGCGCATTTTACGTACCTGCCTCTCAAGGCTGACAAGTTAGATTAAAGGTTTAGGTAAGAATAACACCTCACTGCTTCTTCTGCTTCGCTGTGTTATCTGCATTGATTTTATTTTTAAATTCCATCCATATTTGAAATTTTTCTTTCTTTCTTCAGAATATATGCTGTATATTCACCTTCAGAGAGTTTCAAATGTAGCATCACATTGGCCCTGCATGCAATGAGATCATTTCCAAAACTGAGTGAAATTGTGCCTTAAAGTGGGGGATATGGTGTAGTGTTATTTAGTGTGTCATTCAGGTAGTGTGAGAACTGTGTCACACTGTTCTGTCTCCTACTTTTACAAAGGGCTTCACCATTCTGCTCTGTCAATATAGGGCAGATCCACTGGGGGAATGGGCTGAATACAAGAGCCATTTGCAGGAGAGCCTTTTCATGCACTGTCTCTTGGGTCTTCTGAATTCTGTTTGTCACAGAGACATGCAGTTCTGGTGTTTGAAAGGGTCAACAAAGACTGATGACATCCTGACGTAAGAAGGCTCAATGATATAATAACAGTAGGGTATCCTGACTGTAAAAGGAATGGCTCAAAGCACTACTGGCATTTTGTTTATGGTGGCATGCATATGTATGTATAAAATATGTGTATGTACTCACCTGGTCCTCCTTTGTGTAAAGTTCTGCACCCACATCAGTTTCATTTTACATATTTTCCATTTCCTTTCTTTGCCTCTAATTCATTTTTTTTTCCTGTGGCATAACTGCTAGGTTCATTATGTTTTGATTAAAAACTCTGAATTAGTATATATTTAAATTCGTAATTTAGATGATTATGAAGGAGGTTGAAAACCAATTAAAAAAAATGCTAATAAAATATTCTGAAATGAAATGATAAAATTTGCTGCTCTTGTTTTCAGCTGCTCTTTTAAATTAGCCAGACCATGGATGGTTTTCAGTGTGGCTGACTGGTTACAGATCTGTTGGGGCAGGGGAACCATATAAACCTCTGTGATATCAAGATTTTAAATTGCAAAATGAAATGGCAAAGTACTTTTGACAAAGTGAAAAAGTAGCCCAAATATTCTCTTTGAAGTCTGAGAAAGAGAAAAACCATTGTGGAACCTTCAAAGGGGTAGTATGCATTTGTCCCCTCAGGTTTCTTGTAGGATGGTTAGATCGTCTGATCTGCGGGCACACAGCATGAGCTACAGAAAGAAATAAAAAAGTTTCTACTTGTGTGGCCACTTGACCAGCAGACTTAGAAAGAGATGGCTTCACCTTTAAATACACAAGGGATCATCCACATATTAAAGGGGTTTAATTAGCAACTCGTTTACATTTTGTCTCCATTTAGCTCTTGTCATTATGTCTCTAAATCATTATTTGAGCTTTCTCTTTGCTGTAAAAAGCACCGATGAGAAAAATGTCTGTGAATGTGAGAGGATACAAAATTTAGGTGAAATTTAGGAGAAAATTTAGAAAATTGCCTTTGAAAACTGGTAAAAGCAACAGAAAATTGTGACTGGCGTGCTGCGGAGGGCATAAATTGTGACTATAGACACTGTGCGTAAATATGGACGAACTCCTCAGCAGAGTGTTTACTTTATCGTTGATTGGTTACCATATAAGTTGAGTGCTATTATCTCAGCCTTTAGGGAGTCAGTAGGCTCCACAGGGGTTGCCCTCCATTGCAAATTTTGGGGATAAGTACAGTATGGGATCTGGGGGGAAAAAGAGACAGTGGAGGAAGGAAACGTTTTAGAAGTCAATTCTTTTGTCTGCTGTTATTTTACAGCTCACAATGACCTCAGTGTGAGCTGTTGGGAGGGAGGGTAAAAGAGATGAGCTGGCAACTGGAGTGACAGATGATGCCAGAGATTTCTGTAAATGGTAAATAATCCCAGCAGAGGGAGACAAGTGAAGGAAGGGAGGGAGGGAATAATGGAAAACATGGGGAGAAGAGCAGAGGATAGATAATTATGCATGGAACAGGGAATGTTAAAAATGTGTGGCCTTCTGAAAATGCTCCATAGTAGCCTGGTCTCCATGTGATATGTCAGGGGATGACATTTAAACATGATTCCTTTGCAAATTAATTCTAAGTAATTATTTGGGTTTTTGATGTCTAGTAATCACACTGAATTTGACTTTCATTCTGCCCACAAACACATGCATGCAGAAATGGATCCTAACACTTGCACACTCTCACACCCTAAACTCACATACTTGTGTGCACATACACACAAAGCCACCCCTATCTTCTCTGCCTCCCTTTGTCTGCCCTGATGAATAAACAATAAGTCATCTTTGTGACAATAAAAGTTGACATTCCGCCCTTCCCATGAGCATCTATTCACAATGTATGGCTCTCAGCACAGTGAAGGAACATCACACACTCAGCCTGTCCCACCTCTCCTTCTCCTTACTCTTTCTTTGCCACTTGTCATACTCCCCTCAGCCCTTTTCCATCCCTGGCTCCTTTACTGGAGCTAAATTCAAATTGTGCAGTCTGCTTGATGAATCCATTGTTACCAAAGCACTTCACAGAGAGAGCTAAATGCGGGCTGAATTAATGGGGGCTCAGGACCAAATAGCTTTCAAAAGGCAGCTTCTTTTCAGCTTTTCCCATTGCTCATGTTCATCCCTCACTCCTCTTTTTGCTTGCTTTCTTGTATACTCTGTCTCCTACTCACTCATTTTTTTCCCTCCTCCCCCCAGGGCTTAGATAAATATTCTTTTTACCTCTTCCTCTTTTCTGATGAAGATTCCCCCCCATCTCTCTCTGAAGTCTTTCATCCTTTCTTGTTTCTGTGTTTTCTATCTATCTATCTATCCATCACTGGGCATATCTCAGCTGCTTCCGTCTTCTCTGTCTCCCTCTTTGTTTTCCCTTTCTCATTCTGTCATCACAAATTACCTCTCCTCTCAGTCAGTCCTTCTCAGCACAGCATTCTCTCCATTTGTATGTATCTCTCGTTGGTCTCCATCTTCCATCAGCTTCATCTTTTTGTTTTTCTTCTTCCCTACATCTGTCCCTCTATTCTTTTTCACTCCTTTATGAGCTGCAGGGTGTCTACAGTCCTCTAGGGTGTGTTTGGTGTCATGGTGAAGCTTGTCTTGTCGCCGCAGGCAGCTTTTATCACCATCGACCTAAAAGGAGAACACGCACATGAATGCGTGTGTACACACAGATATGCACATGTATGCACGCAAACTGTAAGCTACTGACTTGGGAGCAACTAGGGGTTAAACCTTTAGGGACAAGTTTGGCCTAAGGGCTGTGACGTTATCAAAGTGCTCTCCTGAATCCCGTAACCTTGTGTATGTGTGTGACTGCCATAACTCTTCATTTATATTGTTGCATCCTGTGTGTTTGTGACCGTGCATCCCCTTGCTTGAGTATGTTCTGCCAGTATGTCACATTTAATTTGTGTGGCTGCAATATGTGTGTGTGTCTCTATCTTGCAGTATTGTACAAGAGCCATCACTTTGAAAATTGTGTGTGTGTGTGTGTGTGTGTGTGTGTGTGTGTGTGTGTGTGTATGTGTGGGTGTGGGTGTGCATGTGGGCGTGTTTGTAACCCATTCTAGCTGCATCACTCTCCTGTCCTTTCTGTGAACTCTGCCCTGACATTCACTGCAATAACTGCCGGACAAAAAGACCATTCCAATCAGGTTCTGGGGACACACACACACAAGGTTAATCAGTTTCATTTCTTAACAATTTTCACTAAAAAAGGAAAAAATAGAAATGCATGGCCATTGAAAGAAGCCAATTTTTCTTTTAAATCTTATGCTCACATGCACTAGAAAGCTGTTCGCTTTAGTTTACAGTAAACCATGGTCCTTCTGTCACAAAGATAACTCATAAAATGCTTCTGCTAATGGATGGATGCAAAATGAAATGAAAATTATGCTGCTGATTATGCTCCAGATCACCCCTCATAGAGGCCTTAGATGTAATTAACAATAACACAATAAAAAAATCAACATTATTGGTGCTGAAAATTGTTTTGTTTTGTTTGTTGTTTTGTTTTTCTGTAAGACAGCAGTTTGCATTCTTGAAAAAAGAATTAATTTTCTTCAAAAAATAAAAATGGAAACTAATGGGTCAACAAGTAGGTAACAACCATGTGTTAAATGTGGAAATTGCTACAAGGATGAGTGCACACTGTAGCATCAGCACATGGAGAGAAAGACGGTGATGAAAGCTAGATAATTACATCATGTAGAGGAGATGAGACACAGGACATAAAGAAAGAGAGAGGAACAACCAACAAATCACCGAATGTGACAAGCAGATAAGAAATAGCATGATGCATGGTGACATGAAAAAGGACAGAGAGAGAGTGAAGGAGGGAGTGGTAGTGTAGTAGTGGGGCAGGAACGGGGTATAAGGTACACGAGAACATAGGGATGAGAGAGGGCGAGAGAAAAAGGGGGGCTGGTGAAGCGATGAGGCGAAAAAGTACAGCACACCGGGGAGAGATAGAAATGATGGAAGGATTGCAGCTGAGGCACAGGGACAGACGGATAGAGACACAGTGGCAGAGAGAAGCACAGGGAGAGATGGAGTGAGACAAAAAGCAGGAGGTTTTCGCTGTTTCCTGCTGCTTGAAATGATGGCATGGTAGTGTACTAACAGTATGACAGAGTTGTGGCGAGAATTATACATATACATTTTTATTAGCATGAGGTGGCCAGAGCGATAATGGAGCCCTTAAAGTAATCCAGGCTCCTAATACTTTAATGGCACCCCTAATGTTCCTGAACAGAGTTCACTGAAATTCAGTGCATAAATTACAGGTAACCGTAGAATTTATAAAAAGTATTTAAAAAGTGGGTATATCTAGATTTTATGGTGCACTTGCTCATGATGTGCACTGAGGATTTGCCCTGCATAGTTTAATGCCCTAAACTTTGGAGGTGCTACAAATGTTGGTTGCATAAATGCAAACAATCATCATGACTTTTGCATCCAGAAGCTAAACCCCCCTCCAGAGGGGGGGTCAAGAATAAAAAAAAGTGAGAGCAGTGTGGAGTCAGAGAGAGTAAAAAAGGTGTGAAACACAGACAGCGATAAACTAAGGCTGATAGTATGCCCGAGGATTATCGGGCTGATTTGCAGCAGATTTGCCCACATGGACAATTGGATCAAAGGCTTGATCAGGACTAGTGGTCAGCCTAAATTTATCTGGTAGAGTGCGGGGTTTTAAGATTCAATTTCAACCCAGCCTGTGAACTTGTAGATTGATTTGAACTACTCCTATAATGTTAAACATATCTAATAATTATGGCGGAACATTTGCAAAGATCCTGGCAAAATCCTGTGCTGCATGGGGATCGTTACGGCCGATTCAACAGTAACCGGTGCAAGCAGAGTTTATTAAAGTGTGATGTGAGAAAGGGCATACTGAGTCTGATCCTTTGCCACCAGTATTGTCTTGACTGAGGGATTTGATCAAGTATCTTATTGTGAAATTAGAGTTAAAACTGCATAGGCAGGATTGTTTCAATTTTATAGTGAAGCAATAATATTTTGGTTTGTTTAATTTTTTTTCCTCCCTGCTTTATATTTTTCCTAATGTTGTTTAAACAGAGTTGGAGACAAAACAGTTCATTTTCCCACCATCTCTAGAAGCCTTTTTGCTGCTGCTGTTGTTTTTTTGGTGGGGGGGGGGAGAATTACCTAAGACAGAAAATCCATCTTACCAAAAGAAAAAAAATTAAACTGTGATTTGGTCCTGTTAGAGTTCTGGTTTATCATTATCTCAGTGTGCCAGAGTCTCCAGGTTGAGTGTTTTCATATCACTGTTCTACACTGTGCTCTGCTTACTGTCAATCACCTCACGGCTTCTAGAAGAAATAAAATTTTCTGCTGGGACATCATCCATCTCGAACCATGTTGCATTACAAACACTGTCAGTCTAAATATTGTCACAGTAATGTCTTTTTATTTGAGGCATCTTTGTTGGCCATGATAGTTGTAAATTTCAAGATAGATTTGAGGCATAAACATATTTGTACTGTTTGTGTAAGCGAGTGGTACGAGTGAGTGGTATTTTGCCTTTCTCTAATCCTGATCTGTCTCTGAAGATACTGATACAAAACATAAATACACTGGAAGTCTACAATTACTTTATGTGTCTGAGGCAATACATTTGCAAAATAGGTTTGAGTTTTAGAGTCACAGAGTGCCGCCTACACATAGTGAGAGGGTGAGAGAGAGGAGCAGAGCTGACTAGAATGAGGTTTGAGTGTTTTGACATCAATAATTGTGTCAAAAGAACATTCAAACAGACTGAAAAGCTTGACAGAGGAAAAGAAAAGGCAATGTCTGCAGATGACATTGAAACCATATTGACTAACTCCCCGCCCCTTTTTTCTTGATCACAGTAGTTTGTCCCAGGGGAGTAGCTCACCTGATTGGCTGCCTTTCGGGGGCAGGCTACTCTGGTCCAGAGGTGAACATGTTTCCTGATAGGTGGTTGCTAGGCAATGGATGTTGGGTATAGAGAATGGACCAGCTGCAATGGCTGATTGTGTGTAACTATGCCTCAGTGTGCGTGTGTTTGTGTGTGAGAGTGTGCGATTCTGTGAGGGTTTTGTGTGTTTGTGTGTGTGTGTGTGTGTGTGTGCGTGCGTGTTTGTGCATTTGTATCATTTATTGTGTTGGTGTCTTTCCAAAATAACTCGGACTGAACGGCACAATTGCACATGTATCAATTAAATGGTGTACGTGTGCCTATGTGTGTGTGGGTATGTGTGTGTGATAGCCTCCTGCAGGCAGAGGAGTGTAATAACTATCATTACCAAACCATGGACTTAAGTTCTCATTTAAAGTCTAAAAAGAATTTCAAGGAGAGCTGCTGTCAGAGCCATAGCAATCATGAAGCAGTGCACGTGTGTGTGTGTGTGTGTGTGAGTGAGTGAGTATCTGTGGCTTAATGTGTCCTGGCAGAGGAATACAAATACAAATGCATATACAGACATTTGTCAGTCAGTTGTGAGGGTCATATTATTCCTTCTCACACACACAGCCTAGGAATGCACGTATTGTTGTGCAGGCCCCACATAGTGCCTTATTAGGGCTGTTTGTGACTGCTGCAGCTTAATTTAATCCCCTGCTGGGGGTGTTATTCTCTTCATTAGAATTATCAACAGGTGTACTGGGGCCTTACAAATAAAACACTGCCTGATAGTGGCAGTTCTACAAGTGTTGGTAATACTAGTTGGGAGCTAATTCTTCTTCTTCTGCTTGTGGTTAGTTTTTAATAGCCTCAAATCCCCCAAGTCCCCTTGAGCTAGGTAACCAAGCGTGATGTTGATCAAGCTGAATTAAATGTGAAATCTTGAATTTTTTAAACGAGACGAAAGGTATATAAAATTTAGTCGGCTTAATTGCTGTGAGCTCCTGATTTAATGGATCCCTCTGCTGAGCCTTGGCAGACTCTCCATCCACTTTGAGTAGTCCAGGAATAAATGAAGGAATGTGCTCGTGTGTGTAGAGTTCTGTGTCCTGCATTCACTGTGCCCTGTGTTCTGACAGGTGCTACAGCTCGCTAAAAGACTTTGAACAAGTATTTGCTTGTTGAAGACAAACAGCATGTAGCAGCTCTCTGTACAATGAATAGGGGAAAGAAAGCCCTTAAGATGAATTGATCTATTTTCTTTTTCCACTTGGTGCAAGAAAGATAGAAGATGAGTCAGCTTTTGCTCCTCTTGGCTCCAGCTGTGAGCCACCATGTATTGTGTGTGATTGACAGCCCTTATGATAGGGAGAATGAAGTGGAAGTTTTAATGATTTTCCCATTAATTTTCTTTTTTTGAACCAAAACTGATGATAATCAGTCAGCAGTCCAGCTGAAAAACAATTAGCATATTGGAGAGGCTTTTTAAGTTTTTGTAAGTGTGTGTGTGTGTGTGTGTAAATTTGGCCCTCTCTGCATATTTAAAGTATGATTAATTAACTTTAAATAATAATAATAATAATATAATAATTCTTGCACAGTAGTGAGATTGATCAGTGTGTGTGTGGTGTGTGCATATTTTTGCAGATGTATGTTCGTTGCTCAGAGAACAATAAAGCTTATTATGTAGGTAAAAACAGCAGTGGCGAGTTATAAATTAATAAACAGAGCCTGAGGGCAGTTAGAGCTGAAGGACGTGAAGAAGAGAGCAGAACAGAAGAAGAGGGCATGATGAATAAAAACAGTGCTGTGTCAGGGTCACTTGTGTGGAGGCAGCGATAGGTACTGTTGAACTTGCCAACTAGCTGTTTAGCACAGCACAGATGCACGTGGGCAGGGTGTGAAGTGTCAGTGAGGGATTAACAGAGAAAAAAAAATGTATTTGATGCTTTTAGCTATCTGGTGTCAGCAAAGAAAAAATATGACCACAAAGAATGTCATTGTTCTTTTCTCATCAGAGGAAAAAAACGAATGAAAATAATAACAAGAAAAAGATAACAAAAACTCAAACCCAAAAGAACATCAAATCCAAACCCGTAAGGCAGTTCAAGTTTTTCTACTTGAGTCAGCAGTGGCAGATAGACAGACAGACGATAAGGAAATGGAAAAGAAGTTATAATCTGAAGAAGAGTCATAAATTTCTGATCCAATAAATCATACTTCATTTTTCCATCAGTAATCATTGCTATAATCCATTTATCAACCATTGACTCTTAAACCACAGTTATAGCCTTGTCATGTGTCATAATTAGAGAGATAGTAATTTGTCTGCATTGATCTTCATTTGTCTGACACAGTCATTGAACTGTGGGTGGTTACATGTGGGAGGATGTCAAAGCTCCTACAAAAGCAATCCGAAATCCTGTTCAAGGTAATAAGAAAGTAGAAAACGTTTTTAAAATTATGAAAGGTTGCAGTCTATTATGCTACAGTCACACTAGGGAAAAGAGCGGTTGGAGACCACAACATGACTGTGTGCAATGAACTTGCAATCTCATTGCCTTTGAAATAGAAAATGAGGACCAGGTCTTTGACCATTCGCAGCAAGTTGCCATCCACAAAGTGACTTTGGTGCGTCAAGACAGCAAGAAAATGGCAATAAGATGGAGTCGGTCTGCCATCACTTTGTGATTGAATGGGTTCAAGCTGGCAATTAGAGCCAATCTGTTTTTGATAATACAGCCGTTGACTATAATAAATTGGTGAAAATTGCAAATCTGTTGATGCCTGGTGCAAATCTGTTGCCATCTCAATAGTTGGAAGTTCACATTAAATACTTACATTCAGAGTTCAGCCAGAGCCTCATAGATTTGAAACAGAAATTTCTCTATAAATAGTGACACAGTTACTGCAGGGCAGCAATTTAACTTCAAAATGGCAAAGATGCTGGACAAATGTGCTTTTATATACAGTAGAAATAGAACCAGTTGAGTTGATTCCCCTATTGCAAAGAAATGGGCCACAGATGAGTTGCACTCATTGGCGCAGACTGACTTAGACTGACTGCAACGTGTTGGCATTTATAAATTAGATGCAACTCTTTGCCAATCTGTCTGAGAGTGATTGCAGTCAATCTGAGTCAGACCTTGATTGTTTGGAGACAGGTTGCCTCCTACCAGGTGACCTGTGCAGTCACCTTGTAATCGAACGTGGTCAGCCAGAGGTTGAGGGTGTTGCACGTTCAACCTCTTGAGGTCAAAGAAGTTCAGGCTGCGTTTAGCAGCTACTTGCAATCAGTTACCAAATCTGAAAGAATTCAGTACAATTACTGGGCAGCCAACAAATTTTCCTAGTTGCAAGGATGTTGCCGTCCTATTTTTGCTTTTGTGTAACTGAGTCATTAACCATCCGTTGGTGATTTCCATGAGGGAATCAGCAATTGAATAAAAACATATTTTCTAACATTTTGCTGTATTTGAACATATGTTTAAGGTTTAAAATTTTTAAAAAGTTCAAAAAAAGAGACATTAAAACAAGAGAAATTAGCATGAGGGAGGGAAGTGGTGGGAAAAAGGAAACTCTTAGAAGTGAAACCAGAAGGAATGCTGTCACAGTCACCTTGTAGGAACAGTAAGTGAGTGTCCCAGTGAGGGATGTTTGGTACAAGCGTGCTTAAAGAGGAGAGGAAAGGAGTCGTAGAAATAGACTACAGAGTGATGAAGGAGGAGGAGTACTTGGGACAGAGCTCTGACAGATTGTCATTAAGAAGGACAGCTGGCTTTTTCCATGGTGACTCTTATCATCTTTAATCCACACATCAGATACACACACATACAAACTCACTCACATTTTAATTTTTCCTTTCTTCTTCCAGGTGCGGTGATGTCATTTCATTTGAGATCTTTGTTTCAAGAGAAACTTCAGCAAATACAAGTGACAGTGAAAACGTAGTGTATGCTAATTTAATAACACGCTCAGTCAAAATACACATAAAAAAGCAATTATTAAACTTCTTGGCGAATATGAAAGGAAGAGAGATTTTTATTCTACAGTGGGGGGTTTTTTTAGTCAGTTTTGTTTACAAGCTGCTGAAACAAGTCAAATTGGAAATTGTGTACAGTGTATTTAATTATAACAGCATCTGTGAAATGTTGCCATATTTATTGGACTTCAAAAAACACAGTTTGAACTACACAGCTAGCAGCAGGAGAAAGTTCAAAGCAATATACATTAGATATAAAAGAATGCAATCTTCCTCATAGGCTGTTCATTGTGACTTCAAACTACTGTAATACTGACATTCAAGTTTGACTTAACACGATACTTACCCATATGGTATGCTGAAGGAGTTAATTTCTGCAATCATCCCTTCTCTCCTGAGCAACTGCGAAGTAGTACCCTCCTGGCTGAAGTTGCGTTCAGACAGACCTTGAATTTTAGATTCCAGACAAAAGCAAAGGTGCATCCATCTGAGCTGAAAATGTTTAAACTAAAGTGCAAAATTTGGGATATTGACATGGCCTGGGAGGAATGGTGCTAGCAGGTTGGACTTTCCCGTGAACATCCACACATTTGAGCATCTTGTATGTACACGTATGTACAGACATGTGCACCCCATCTTAGAGGCAGACAAGCATGCATGAATTAAACACAATTTCACTGACAGTTGAAGGCACTTAAAACAGTGAATAATTCAGTGTATACACTTGTATATACGATAGCTTTAATGCAGGGAGACAAAACAGAGAAGAAGGAAGAACCGGGACGAAGAGGAAACATATGACAGAAAGAGAAGGGGGAGAAAGGAGATGCAAAAACATGAAGGAGTGGAATGAAAATGCATGACGGGGAAAGAATGGAAAGAAGAAAGTGGGAGAGTGATAGGGAAGCACTAGAGCAAATCAAAGTAAAATTAAGTGCATTTACATATTTAGATGAGCGCTTCTAGTCAGCCTGTCTAATTATTTCATCTCCATTTTTCATTTGCACGCTGTTCGATCCAAAAGCAGCAGGCCGTGAGGAAAGTGTCTCTCTCACTTTCTCTCTCTCTCTCCCTTCACCGTTACTTTTATCAAACTCACTCTCAGCCTTCTCTCGCTCTCCCTCTGACTCTCCACCCCTTGTGGTCGCCTTTCGTTATCCGGGCCATTAACATACGCTTTTTGTCCATTCGTACTTGTTCTTCCTATCTCCCTCACGCCCCCTGCTCCCGCTGTCTCTCACCATGTTTTATGCATACAAGGATACTGCCCCACATGTGTCCGGAATGCTGTGTGTGTGCATAAAGGTTCACAGCT
This sequence comes from Pterophyllum scalare, assembly GCA_024447675.2. NCBI lineage: Eukaryota > Metazoa > Chordata > Actinopteri > Cichliformes > Cichlidae > Pterophyllum > Pterophyllum scalare. The sequence continues at coordinate 31,202 of JAMQGT020014621.1, read as the reverse complement.
AATGCCCCTTCTACTACCATGTTTTATGCATTGCGTTGTGCACCAACCCAATATTAAACCCTTCAAATGAACTATGTCAGGCGCAGCCAAGCCACGTTAACCTTCTGTCACTGATTTTTCCCTTCTCTTTACACCTTTTTTTTTTCCACACTTCATAATTCTGTTTTCTCCTCTCTCACACACATTTCCTTCTCTCCTTCCCTTCTTTTCTTTCCCTCTCTCTGCCCCTCTGCTGATCATCACTTTGTTTGCATATCCTTTCTATTTACATTGCATACCCTTGCTGCTATAAATGTTGCTCCCCTATATCCATGCTCATCAGCACAGTCTATTAGTGTGTTATGCATGTTAGTGTTTTTGTGTGCGTGAGCATGCGATGGTGTATCTTTGCTTTTAGGTCTGGGTTTGTGTTTCTGTTTATGTGAGCCTCTTTGGTAGTAGTGATTGTATTTAGGTTAAATTGCGTGTGGTATCCAGTTTATGCATTTTGCTGCAAGTGTTTGCCTGTGTGTGTGTGTGTGTGTGTGTGTGTGTGTGTATATGCGTGTGTGTAAGTTTGTACAGACATGCGTGCAAGTGCGTCTGCTGGCATAAAAGGTTGTTATGTGCTTTAGGTGTTAATTGGCTGCGGAGCTTCGTTAATATTCTCCTTGCGAGCCTGCTCGTCAGGAACAGAGCCGGCAAACTGATGAGTTTGTGATTTTCCTCCAGAGAGACGGAGAGAAAGAGGGAGAGAGAGAAAGGGGGAAAGAGTAAGAGTGACTCCGGTGCAAAGACCTGCTGTAAGGTCATAGTGAGAGAAGAGTAGAGCAAGAAAAGGATTGGAAAAATGTAACGGAGGAAGAGAAGGCCAGCAAGGAGGGAGAGAGACATATGAGCAGGGAGGGTTCGGAAGAAAGCAACAGACACTGTGAGAGAGACAGAGAAAATGAAGGGATGGAAAGAGAAATGTGATAAAAAGCCACAAATGGTTCCATTGAGGCAGTGGGTGAAAGGAAAGATTATATCATGCAACAGAAAAATTATCCCTTTGTTAGGCGTTAGTGAATTGGCGGAATGGGGGCAAGGCAGTTGGCAGGGCACCCCCTCAGCGAGCTGGCCAATTGCTGCTCAATTCTAATCACATACAGTATGCCACGACAGCACACAGCTAACCTGTATCAGACCCTGTTTACAGCTACACATACACACTGAAATATACAAAGCCCCTGCAGAGTGCACAAAAATGAAACATCATAAGCTGCAGCCTTGACAGGCTGATATGAGCATCAGTAACACATCATGTATATACCTGGAAAGTAAAGCGCAAGATAGTGAGCTGGTGCATACACATGCCATCACAGTGACAGTCATTTGTCACATATACACGTATGAGGGAACAAAGAAGAGTTCCAAACACATAACACACAAATGTTAGCACATGCAGTGGGAACACAAAGAAAAAAGACTGACACATGCAATGCAGCAGAGATACAGTGAGCAGGGAGTTGTGCCCTGTCACTGGGAGGTACAATGCCACATGGATAATGAGTGTTACTCCCAGCAGGTAGCGGCGTAGCATGCGACTCACAGCGACACTCGTTAGGAATCTTAGAGAGTACATTTTCAACTTGGCAGGTAACAGTGTTTGCATTTCATCTTACTGAATGAGAGATAACTAAGCTTAGCACTCTGTACCGCCACAGTAGGGTTCCTCACATGGCCATGCATAAACTATGCATGTAAGGACTTGTTAAACTTACACTGTGTATCTTTTTTATTATTCCATATATAAAGATGGCAAGGGTCTGGAGCAGATTAAAGTGTCAGGCTTGCATTAAAAAGCTCCCAACATTGTTGGTCAACATAATTTACACTACTTTACATTATTGTAATGGGAAACCCTGCAGCTACCTTGATTCCTGCTGTATTTTTTCTGACTGCTAATGTTACATACTTTGTCTGCACTAACAAGGACTATCGCCTCTTCTGGAGGCATTTTCTTACATAAACTGTATAATGCCAGGTTAACTACTTGCAAGTGTACCCAGTTTTGTCTGTTCAAACTAAAGCTACTCTTTATTAAATGTCATTGTGATGGGTTTCCAGACAGTACTTTCTCTCAGGAGCTATAGCTCCTGGCATCCAGTCTTGTCAAATTCTGGGATGCTTTGGTACAGTGCAATGCTTTCTCCTAAAATGTACCATTAGGTTTGATTATTGCTCTGCTAGTTATGTCTAATAGGAAAAGTAATTGCAGCTGAAATTATACTTACTGGCAGTCTTTCAAGTTGATGAAATCTGACTTTCTTTTATAGTTTTACTTGTCCAAAGAGTTTGCCGTTTTTGCCGTGCTCACTTCAGCAAACCTCCTGCACACACTAACTGTACTGCACCCTTGCTAAACCCAACTGACTATTTTCAGTAATGAGAATACATCTGAAACGGATTGTTTGTGTTTAACGAGAGCTTTACTCTGCCCTTAGTCAGGTGCTTTCTGTGTCTAAAAACAACCACAAAATCCCTCCATTTACTTCCGTTTAAACTTTTCAGGGTCGTGGAGCAACCACAAAATTGTATTTTAATTGTATTTAGTTGTTCTGCAAAACTAATACAAAAGCAAATCCCTAAGGAGAAGGAATAGAATGATACTGGATATTTTATGCATATAGTATAGGCCTGCATAATGTCATGTGAATATTTTGCATTTGCAGTATAGGTTTGTAAATGTACTTAAAAAGGCATTATGTTCCAAAAATTACGTTTGCATGTAGGATATGTAACTTAGCAAAATCGAATATGCGGCTTTATATACTGTCCTGTATGCACTGAGACATTGGATAATGTTTAAAATCTAATCCTGTGCTTACATTGGAAGAACAAATTAATTCACTTCATTGTGCCATTTTTTAAATTATTATTTTTTTAGACGCCCCGTGGCTAACTATTCAGGTCAACAAAATATAGCACTATGAAAAAGGAGACGAGGAAGTTTTTGAAAGCTGAAAGCTGAAAGCTGGAAGCAGTCAGCGTAGCTAGGTATGTATTTAGCATGTCTTGTGTTTTTTGCACATAAAAAGCAGTTGCAGGCAATAGTTTTCACAGGGTAGGTGATTAAGAAAACATTTTAACATTGTCCTGTGACACCTACATCGCACGATTAGTGGCAACCTTATTGGCCAGTAGTTCTGCCGATCAGTCAAAACTGCCAGTACTTGGACTACAGATGCATAGCTTGAAGCCTGGCAAGATAGTTTTTCCAGCCACTTTGCAATGTAAATTATAAAGGAGGATTCCCCAGAATTTATGGAGATGAATTGCAGTGAATTAACCAAAGGCAGCACATTGTTACTAAAACACTTAAGCTGTTTTCTTCCACTACAGTAGCACCAGTCATCAATAGCATTACCTATCGTCATTTATTGCAGCGCGACACTTGAGAGTGTTTTGCTTTAAAATGTGCCAGGCTGGAAAGGAGTGAGCTAAAATTGTCCCTTTTAATGCACAGCGGATGCAGTGTAAATGCATAATGGGACTAGAAATAACAATAGGATGTCTATATATGTCTACCTCAGGCCTATTATGTCTTTCCCTCCACCCATAAAATCACTGAAAAGAGAGTGCCAGTACTGTTATTGACTATAAAGTGAGTTTAATCTCAGGGTTAACTATACATACACAAAACAGAAAGCTAAGACAAAGCAGCATTTTACTTATTTGTTTATTTTATTTCTGGCTCAGAATAGACCAGTTGTGTCAAGTAGGAAATATCAGATTGGACTACAACGTCTGTAACTGTGGTTAGAAACATCTAGTAAAATTGACTCCTAAGGAATACAACCCCTATAAATGCTTTTAAATGTAGAGCAATTTATTCTTTGAGGTTGAAAATATCTACTAAAATGTACACGCTTGGCATATAACCTATTTCCATGCAAACTATGTCATTTCAGACAGCCAGCGATTCAAATCCTAATATTGGTTTTGCATTCTTATTAGCCTGTCATGTTGTGAACAATATTGACTTGTATTTATTTGCCAGCCACCAATGGCAACAAACAGTGAAAATAAAGAAAATCAAAACTTTGTAATCCTAAATTGTGTAAAGAAAGACTGATGGTGTCATTCGAAAGCCACCCCAATGATCGGGCCATATTGATCCCTTTTCCCGGGAGTGTGAGGTGAGCTGGAAGTAGCCTGCGCCTCCAGAAAATGTAGTCACTGATAGTGTCGAATAGATTGAGGAGCTGTGACTTTTCTAATTAGAGTTCAGAGCAAACCCAGCTGGATTAGCTAGTGCATGGCTCTAGGGTAGCTATTAACACCAAGTCAACCAAACAAGAAATCAGAAAGATGAGAGGAGAAAGAGAGCAGAGGGCCAGAGAGAGGCTGATTGAGCTTGTCAGCCCTGATATGAATGTACTCAGAGTTTTTTTTAATATCAGAAACATGACCTGCAATTTGGAATTTCTGATGTTCTCCTTGTAAATGTTAGAGATGGTCTATAGAGCCTATTCATTTTGTAGTATCTTAAAACAGCAGCTGCAAATTAAATTTAGCATTTTTGTCTACACTGAATAAAACCCAGAGATTACTGAATCAGGACACTTCAGATAAAAGCTTTGTTGCTATTTTCTGGTAGTGTAGGACTTTGCTAAGCTCCATAAAACAAAATTTTTAAAGAAATAAAACTCAAAAATGTCCTTAAAACTGGTTTCAGAATATAGAAAATTAACAAATGATTTCTCAGCCACCGTTATTGTAACAGCCTAGTTAACTTTTCATTGTGGAAATGTTCAGGTGATATATTTCAACTTTCAGGAATACGTCCCTTCCTTCACACTTTGCCAGCTAATACACCTTCAAGTTTCATGCCTACAAAGACACATGTACAAATGCCCCAGCTCTCTGCAGACATCACCACGTCCTGCTTAGGAGCACACATACACACATATGTTCCAAACCCACTTGCCTCAACCTCAAGGGAGACATAAGAAATAAATTCGACACTTCCGCTTACCCAAGAAGCGCCTTAAGGACAAAGAGAAATTTAATCTTGGATAAGCCTCCCGATAGAATCTCTGCATTAGCCCTCTGCTGCTGGTTCACAGCTATCCCATCAACCCTTACCTCCCACACCTTGGCACAATTCCCCTGCATCTCTCTTCCTCTACACTGATTTTTTTTTTATTTCCTCTTTTTCTCTCCCTCCCTTTTCCCTACTGTCTCACCACTTCTTTTCACTTACCTGCTCCCTGCTTTGTCATTAAATTCACTGTTTTCTTCACCTCACTACTAATCTTTCCCCTTTTACGTCCCTCTTGTCTCCTCACAACTTGTCCATCTCAGTGCCTTGACAGGCTCTTCCCATTCTTCCAGTGAGCCTCCATCTATTCCCAGGTGTGGTACGTACTGTGTATATATCTATATTTCTGTTCCTCTCCCTTGTCAGAGAGCTTTAATACCATTGGTATTAAATGCTGGCACGACCTCCTTGGCATACTTAAGCAGGCAGGGATCCTTGTAAGGCTGTTTGAGTGCTTAATATTTTCAGCACGCTGCTGACTTAAGCCCCTTAAGTGCTTTGGCAACACTTATTCCACGGTGGCACCAATGAAGCCCATTAAAAATTTGATTTGGATGAGAGAGAGAGGAAAAAGAAAAAAAAAAGAGGAAGGGGGATAGGGGACACAATTTACCATTACTTCCGTTCCTTCCGCGCACACTGCGACAAAAACAAATACACCCATCGGGGGAGTTTCCCACACAGGGACTTTGCAGACTAACAAATACATACATACTCACCAGTTCTGGGTATGATTTGCAGTGTGTTCTTTTTGTGTGTAATTATGTCCTTAGTTAAACTATAAAGTACATTGCGATGACCCTATTTTGTTAAAAGCACTTGATAAATAAATTTGACTTTATTTGACTTGATGATAGGGAACAGCATGTTTCAAATTAAATGCGTAAAGATGTTTGTAAATACAGCTTGTGGCAGATTAGAACTGATAGTTTATGATTAGTTGATTAAGAGCGAGTAGAGGTGCTATTAGAAAAGCAAAGCTGTGTTGCCTTTCACTTTTTACAGGACAATGAAAGTCAAAAACGCGGAGTCTGCCATAGTTAGCTTCCACAATTGGCTTTGTATTGCAGGTTTTATTGCCAATAGCAGTAATGATAGTACATGAGCTTGAACAAAGGAATTTCATTATGCACAATGTGGTGAAACAAAATTTACTGTCAGGTTGGTTTAGCTGTTAGCAATGATTTCTGTTTCATCAGTATAAAAATATGGAGCTGATACCTTTTGATGGGACAAGCTCACATCAGCATAACTCATATATAGTCATCGTCATGTTCATTTTTCCTTTATCCCCATCCAGTTTGAATTAAAAAGACAAAAACACATACCCACTTCTTGTCAGCAGACAGCCATGTGCATCCCTGCAGCCATAAAAACTCCCATTTAACATAAAGAGGCACTATGATGCCTCTGTTCGTGGCTGCATAGATAAATTAATGGGTAGGAGATAGTGAAAGGGCTAAACAGTCAGCCAAATGTACACTCTTCTTCAGTCAACACTGAACAGTCGAGCACAGTTCACACACGCACACACACACACTGCCACTGTTTGTTGACCTGAAAGGCATCCATTGTCACTGCTTCCATCCACACACAGACATCTCTAACCTTCACAAAATAGTATGCCAAATATGCAGACACTGATCCCACACTGACACACACACATTCTAAGCAAGGGGAGGGAGGCCAGGCTTAAATAGCAAGTGAAAGACAGAAAACAGGCAGATGGATTTGATCAGCAGTGATAGCTCATTGGGATTATGACAGTTTTCATAGATCAACAGGAACGAAGCAAAACGAAGACAACTTGTGGGAACTAACTAGCTTCTGTGGACGGAAGGAAGGACTAAAAGAAGAGGAGTGAGAACGGGCGCTAGAATGGATAAACTAAACACAATTTGAGATCAGTTTTAACACGTGAATAGGCTTTGTTTCCATCAGTGTGCTGCCAGGCCTCAGACCTGCCAGACCCGAACTGCTGGTGTACACCAACACAGAGTAATTTTCTCAGCATCAGCCAGTTGACCAATGAAGTCAGCACTGTAGGGAAGATTGGCGATGATCCGCTTTCAGCTTTGCCAGGAGTGTCAGAGCAATCGCCGTTAGAGCTCATTGTGTTTGCAGTAGCACAGAGAGCGAGAGAGAAAGCAGACAGTGTGTAGTAATCTAAGGATGACACCCGCACTTTATTCCATCAGATAGTGCTCAGTGAGGTGTGCGGTGCAGCTCGCTACGCTTTGTCTCTACACTACAAACACACATTAAGCACCTACACATACAAACACACCAGACTTACACACTTGCACAGACCAACTAAGCATCAGGTCCTGACAATCAGCGAAACTGTGTCTGGACCTTGAACACAGCAGGGTTTGAGATCAGTGTGTTTGAGCGAGAGTGTATCTGGAGTGCACCCATGCGCTGACTGCAGCCAGTGGAACAAGTTAGAAAGGAAGAGTTAGGCAGGCCAGTGCTGCATGATTATATTGTCCGATAGCCTGTGATTATTCTGAGAACGCTAAAATTACCATGTAAACTTGCTGTCCATTTGCGCTGCAGTGTATACATGATAGCGCATCTGCAAAGTTCTAGCATTCAAGCGAATAATGGTGGATGTCTTGTGAGGATCATGTGCAAGTCACTTGGGTAATATAGCAGACCAAAATATGTAGCTATCTGAAACTAAAGTATCTTACTGCAGTTTGCAAGTTCATTCTTCTATACAGGGCAAGGACTTTCACTCTGTCTTTTCAGAGCTGCACTCGAGCTCAATGGATTTTATTTAACCTTGGCTATCTCTAGATGAGTTGCAGTAAGATAGTGTCTCAGTCTCTCAAGAGGTCTGGCTGGTTTGGTATTAGCTCTAAGGAACATTGACTTCTGCCTACTGATTTGTTGGGTGAGAAGCACTGAAAACCTTGTCTGACTCATTAAAATACAATCTGTCTGAGGATGAACATTGTTGCCCTAGATTTTTCTGTCCTTAAGGGCATAGCAATGTAGATAGCTCTATTTTGAAAGTTGTAATATTGTCAACACCAGTAGCAGAAAGTCAGACTTGCTCTTAATGTCAGTTTCTCGTGCCTTATTTGAATCAAATATTGTAATACTTGATCGTCTTTTCACCCTGGATTAGTGTGGTTTGACCTACAGGAGACAGGTAACCTATTTGTCGTTGTGGTTAACTGTGTGGCTGATTGTTATGGCTCGTTTTGCTCGGAACTTGCTATAAGCTCTAAGTGTGGCACTGAAGTATCCAGCTGAAGAAGTAATTAACCTGTACCTCATTCAGTTAATTGCATAGCTGCCATTACTGAATACCCTTGTTGGTGTAGAAGGTCTGTTTGGTACTGTTTGGTATCCATTTTCCCAGTTTATTGACCAGAGAAACTTGGTCTTCTGTATCAGGAGACTTAGAGAGTTACAGTAAAAAAAAAAAAAAAGAAGGAAGTGACGTGCTATGCTATGATATGCAAAATGATATTTTGTTTAGATTGAACTGAGCAGCTACAGAGCTTTGCTGCAGCAAATCTTCCACATTACACTGAATTAAGACAATGCATATTTTAAATTCTGTATAAGCAACAAGAGGAGCTATAGTCAACAAATGAACTTTGTTGCTCTAAGCTCGTCACTGTGTGCATTGTGATATAATGTCTAAATCGCTAGCTCTATAATTGCCCTGAGCTCTGGCAAAACATTTGTGTGTTGCTTGTAAATGCTGGCTAGAAGTCAGTTCTGTGTGGCCTTATTGCTAAAGCAGTTTCTTTGCATGTGTTTGGACACAGTATAGCACAGTTTTTCCTTGTAAAACAACAGTTAGCATATGCATTAGTCGGCAGCATTATTTTTGAGAACAAATCCGAGTGCATATATGTGTGTTTGGACTGGTTTGTCAGTAGCAGTGCAGGCAGGGTCACAGAGGAGCCATTGATCAAACAGTCACAGCCGCACACACATACACATTTAGACATACAAACACAAGTTTTCAATACACAATGAGGCTTGTCCGAAGCTCTGTCCTCTGCCACCTCCTTCCTGCCCCTTACTCTCTTGCCCTGCACTGCCTAGTTCTGGTCCTGCTTTGCATAACTCGTAAGTCCTGCACTCATACACATGTACATACACCCACATACTGTTTAAATTAAATGTGTGCTATTGCTTCTACCACTACTCACTAAGTAAGTCAAGGAAACAAGCACTTAATTTTCACTTGAAAAAAACTCTTGTTATAGCCAGTATATGCCAGTCTAGTTTAAATTAAAAGCAAACTCCCTGCAGAGATCCTGTAAATGTTGTATTTGATGTTTTTGTCATATAAAAGGAGCTAAAAGCGTTGCAGAAAAATATGCAGTGCTGAAGACATGACCAAGGGAGAGTAACACATAATGGAATCATTAAATGAGAACTTCTGATGAATTTTTCCAAATAGTGCATTGATTAAATGCAACAGTGCAACTATATTGTGTAGGTCCCCATTGTGCTGCCAGAACAACTCTGACCTACTGAGGCATGGAGAAGGTGTCATGTGGGTGTTACTCATGTGGGTGTTACTTTGCATTGGATCCTTTGGGTCTTGTGTGTGTCACTGTTTCTCAGTGCATCTGCTGTTGTTGCTAATCAGCGTAATTTAAGTTTGGCAATTACATGTAAGGTTAAAGAGAGAGAAAATGAGAACAAGCCTGTATACCCATGAGGTGAAGCGATTGGGGAATGACTTGAGGAATTAAGGGAACAAAATGAAATGCAGAGGTAGAAAGAGAGTGGTTCCAGAACCTAATATGAGAACTTTAGACCCCAAGAGTATGAGAGAATGGTGCAAGAGTGAAGTGCAACAGACAAAAATTGAGAGAAAGCCAGGCTGAGACAAGGAAAACACGATTTGGCCAGACAGATACTTGTACTGTATGTGAGGGAGGCAGGGAGCCGCAGAGGCAGAAAAAGTGAAATAGGAAGACAGAGATGGAGAACAGTGCAGTCTGTGTGCATACGGAAGAAAGACAGAGATGGAGGGGATGGTACAGAGATGAAACAAGAGACAAGACCTCAAAAAGAGTTTGCATGAGATCGAGATTTGAAGCCAAGAGATGATTGATTGAGCACAAACCAGAGATGGTGAGAAAAGTAGTACATGAAGTGGAATGAGATCAGTAGCAGAGTTGCTGCTGTGCTATTAATACTTCCTGTCATTATTATTATTATGCATTTAATGTAGGGGAGGTGTCATTTCCCTGCATTTCACTGGTAAACAACCATTGTTGTGCACAGTATCCTTTTTTTGCCTTGATGCCAAAATGTTTTTCATAGTAGCAGTATTTGTAGTGGTACTTATGAGATCTTTTATGGAAAGGGGGATATTGGGTTGGGGTAACAAGTGGGGAGTTATCTATATAGAGAATGGGTTTGTGTGTTGGCAGTCAGCTTTTGGCAGTCAGGGTTTGCATTTCAAGCTAGCAGAGCAGTTTTGAGTTGAGCCTTGAATGAGCATTCACGTATACTCTCTTGTATGTGTCATTTCAAAGGAGTACACGCACGTGATTTTAAACACACGCATGTATCAGCACATTTTATTTCCCGCACATACACATCCATCAGTTTCACGCATATGATGTGCACAGTATATGCACACCAAAGGGACAGCAGCCATGTGGTGGATTTTGAAGGGGTGTTAAAACCAGCGCTTTTGGCTGTGGTGAATCTCCAGTGTGGTTGCCGTTGTGTAATAGCCTTGTAAATTTCCTTTAAGCTGCTGTTGGAGTGTGTGTGGTAGACCATTGTTGCAGGCTTGTTGGGGCTGTGACAGACCCGGTCCATAAAACGCTGCAGAGTGGATAGAACTAGCCAGCTTTGGCTGTCAGGAAATGTGGGGAATGGGAGGATAAAGAAAAGAGAGAAAGATGGTAATTTGTGAAGCATAAGAAGAGGTGAATAAGAGAGCAAAAAGAGTAATGAGATGGGTGGACAAGAGGAGCAGAGAGTGCTCAGGTAGATGCAATGCAGTGGGAGAGGAATGAAGAAGTATGGGGCAACACCGGGATGAGGTGATTGAAATATGCCAAAGGGCTGGAGAGACATAAAGATGCAAAGGTCAAAATGAGAAATGCGTGGAAAGGTGGGAAGGAGGTGGGAGAAAAAAAGGAGGTATGCAAGGAATAAAATAACAGATTTCAATGCAGAGGATGGAGGCAGTGTGACTAGGGAGCTAAATCAGGATATAAAAACAGGATTTTGAAATATGTAAATAAATGAAAGTAAATGTTTTTAATGAGAGGTCAAGAGTGAAAAGAGACAATTTTATGCTGATTTGCTGATTAGCAGTGCAGTTCTACAGCACTGGGTGATGGATGAAATGAGGTCTAAAGTTTCTGCTGGGGAGAGAGAGAGAGAGAGAGAGAGAGAGAGAGAGAGAGAGAGAGAGAGAGAGAGAGAGAGAGAGAGAGAGAGAGAGAGAGAGAGAGAGAGAGAGAGAGAGAGAGAGAGAGAGAGATTATGAAAAATGGAGAGAGAAAAGGGGGTAGGATAGGGGGACAGGAATGAGCTCTATGACAAGCAATTAAAAGAAGAGAAAGTAGAGAAGATGAAAGAGAGGGGGAAACTGAGAAATTCAGTCTCTTGCTCCACTTATTTTTGTTTTGTCCTCTTGTCCCATTCACTCCTCTCACTTTTTTCTGTCTTCCCCTTGCTTCTTCTCTTCCCCTCACCCCGCACACTATAAAAACAGCATGATTATGCTGCAGACTTGAGCTGCAGAACAAATCACATTTAGGGAAGGAGAGTGTGGAGATGGAACCAGCAGAGAGGCAGGAAAAGATTCCCACTGAGTCACAAAAAGAGAAAGAATGAGAGAGATTGCAAGGGGAATGAAAGCATATTGGAGTTCAGAACGAAACTATTGCAAAGCCAGGAAAAAAAAAATACATGAAGAAAGAAAAAAAAGGGAGGGGAAAGAAGTTTAAAGACCAGAGATAACAGGGAAGAGAGAAAGGAAAAAGTTGCAAAAATTCTCCTGGGGCCCAGTAGAGAAGAGGAAAGGGGACCTTTAGGACAGCATTAATGAAGATGCGTGATGAACGATGCAATAAAAGATAAGGGAGATGAGAAGCAGGAAGAAGACGGGCAGAAAGGAGAAAGAACGCTGAATGATGAGGAATCAGGGATTAGATAAGGCAAAAGGTGGGGAGGAGACAGATGGAGAGACTGCGGGTTTAAATAAAAAGAGAAAGAGGGAGATGTGAGAATGAGATTAGACACGAAGACAGCGGGAGGAGAGAATTATGAGTTGTGGACTAAGTAAAAATGAGGGAGAGGGTAGCACACTCAAAAACTAAGAAGAAAGGGTGAGGATAGGGGCGGGAAAGAGGACTTGAGAAAGTGACTGAACAAAGGTAATGAGAGAGACGACAGTGAGATTTGTAAAGGATTATGTATTATTTATGTACAGAGAGATTTTTTTTTTTCTTGGAACTGGATTTGATTGGCAGAGTTCTGCCTCCCTGGGAGAGATGAAGCGATAATTTTAGACTGGGAAGAGAAAGAGGGGAGAGGTAATGGGAGAGAGTTGTGGGTCTGCAGTGGGAGGTTTGGAGTGGAAGAACGTCAAAGTCAGCTATTTCATAGAGTCAGAATGCTGCAAAACTCTGTGATTAACCTAGAGCAAGTGTTCGTACACACGTACACATAAATACACACTCACGCATATAAACATTGCAGACTTAATTTGCATACATACCGTGGAAACTGGCTTGCCTCGGAGACTCATGGGATAATGGGAAAAAAGTGTACATCCAGATGGAAAGTGATGGAGAAGTTGCCAAAGGACGACCCCTTATGAGTAGAAACTATGAACTGCTGTTATTGTTTTAATTAAAACAGTAACAACATAAGGGGTTATGCATTGTACTCTCCAGCATCAGTTCCCTTGTAAATCCGTGACCAGCATGCAAAGAAAACACAAGCTCTTGGCCCTTGTCCAGCTGAAAGATAATGACAGATAATGAATAGGGAGACAGTGACTGCACTTCTTCAAGGATACATGAGGGCTTGTTTGGGGCAAATGGAGACAGTTCATCTCTTATGTGGCTTGTCTTTCTGTTCAATCTTCACCTTTCTTCACCTTCAAAGACATGGAGAGAGTGAAATAAGGGGAGAGTGATACCAAGTGAGAGAGACGCAGCAAGGCTGTAATTCAGCCCGCTAACCCTGCACCAGTGAGACAGTTTCTAGAATTTACCGTGACCAAGGGTGAGCCAGCAGTCCACCTGGCTGCCTCCCAGATCCCCTTCTTTTAACTCTCTACACCTCGTTTCACCCCCTGACTGTCCCACTATCCACTGGCTCCCTCAGCTTATAACTCACCCTATTGTGGGACCATTAGGACAGATCCCTTGTCTTATGAATTTGCTTGCCTATTATTTATTTATTTGTTTATGTATTTTGAAATGATGGCCCTTCTTGGATGTCTCTTGCCATAGTAAATAAAGGCCCCTTTTTTTTCCAGGGCTGTGACAGCAGGGGCAGCGGCATTTCAAATGATGAGAATTTCACTGCTATAAAATACTGCCCCCGCTTGGTTGGAGAGAGAAGTGATTGTTTTTGCGCCCCTTCCAGTTTTATTTATCCACTGCCATAACCGTCAGTGCACTACCATGATATCGATTGCACTCGCCATTCTCTCTTAATATGAGTCGACGCTTGTGGAGTATTTTATTATGGGCACAGATTTTAATGGGGCTGAGATTAATACCTCTGTCACAGAGGTTGATTCCCTCCCCCTCCTTCTCATTCCCTCTGTGGATTGTACCATGCTGGTGATCAGAGGCACAGGCTCATGGCCTTGATGTGAATGGCAGCCTATAAAACCTACAGTCAAACTAAAGTGCTGTACCCAGCTGCGTTACGAGCGGGAGTCGAAGAATATGCGTCATCTCTCGCATAGTTCGTCCAGCCCCCACCAGCTGCATTATTATACCCGAACCATCACTTTCTAACTCCCTGCTATCATTTCCTGGTTAGAGCCCTCATCCCCCACCATCTCTATATCCCTCTGTTCTTTCGTTCTCTTTGCTCAGATTGATCATACATCAGCATGCAGCAGGTGTTTCTGGGTGGCATCTCAGAAAGCAACTGCGGATGTCAGTCATCACTGATGCATAAGCCAGTAATGAGTTTTAATTTTTATTTTTCTTTCTAGCTTTTCTTTGTGCTTTACTGCCATGCCACTACAGCTAATTTTCTTTGAAGGGGTGACAGCTGTCAGGAGAAGTGGGTGTACAAATGGACAGCTAATTAGTTTTTCTGGCCTCCTCCCAGACGCCAACTTTTGACCGCTTTTCTTTTTTACTCTCCCACATTAAGGGCACATTTACTGTTGGTTCTGATGGGTCACTAGTCACGCATGGACCCTGCATTGTTTTTTTCAGGATGCATAGCAGCACTATTACAATTACCACTGTTCAAGACAATGGCGGCCAAGCCCAGTTTCTATGGTGATGAGTAATAACAGCCATTAGAAAAATAATTGGGATGGCAGTGGCAGGCCCTGATGGCCCCCGATATGAATCACAATATTGATGCAGAGAATGGGAGCAATAATGACTACAATTAGTGGTAATTGTCAAGATTTTTTTTCTCCATTCCATGGAGTATTAGAGTCTCCTTTGTCTTTATTCCCCATTGGTTTCTTTCTGACTTCAGTTCAATACCCACTGCGTCTCTGTGTTTCCCCTGACGTGATGAATATGTAGGCTTTGAGTATTTCATTAAAAGAGATTATAATCAAAGGGGAATTAGATTTAGATGAAGTTCGAGGGATCACATGATGTCAAAGTAGCTTAATTGCAATATGTTAACACCTGCATATACACATCCAGTGCACACCTACACACAGGCACGCATGCAAAAGCTTGCAGAGGACGCACTCTGTTGCAGATATAGACATTTATTTTGGCCCAAAGCAGTCAAGTCAGCAACTGCCATCTGTTTGTCTCACAACATTTTGTGCCTTCTGAAGGTGTTTTACAGCACTCAGAGACACTGCTAGACACCACAGTGAAATATATATAGCACCACCGTCTTTATCAGCTCTTCTCATTGCCTGCTTCATCACTGTGTTTCAATATTGGTGTCGTTCTTCCTCTAAATCCTCCCCGCAGTCAACACTTTGCCAGGGAGAGAAAGAATGCAAATGGAGATGCAAATTGGTAAATACTAGTTCTGGAGGCCCAGCAAGCTGGTACTCTCTTCAAGGCAATCACATTCCACTCCTGGCTGGAACCATATGACTAATTGCTCCGCAAATCATTTGAATTCAAACGACGGCTCTCGGTGTCCATTGTGCTCAGCGGGAGGTGTGACTCAGCCGAGTCGTGTCAACAGCCTGACCCACAAACACGGAGGGTGCAACAATCAGAGCATAATCAACCTCCTCATTACTGACTCTTGAGCTGTCAGCAACATCAAAGAGGCTTCCTGCTATTTCTCAGCCCCCTTGTCTAAAAATATTGAGTTCAGGAGTCAGACAAGTTTGTTTGAAAGACTATGTAAGACAGTTTTTGTAACTGTGAAAGTCCCTCTCCGTGCACACGCTTCTGTGTCTGCACTCATTTGTTATTGCATATTTTGCAGACCATGTGTACATAAAAGTGTCCATGTGAGAACCACTTCATTTGGGTAATGGAGTGTAATTAGTTGGTTTAGCATGCACCTGGAAAGGAAATGGCATTAAGAATGCGAGGTTTTGATGTGTGAAGTTTGTTTAAGGCTCCCACCCTGGTTTCATTGCTCTGCACTTTGGCCAGTTTCAGACTCATATTGTAACACTGTTGCATCTCAGACTGTTAATATACACACAGATAGTGACAGGGCAGTAGTGTGGTGATTTGTTTGGATGCCTTTGTGTGTATGCGTTTGGCCATATGTGACCAGGATTGTGTTTATGCATGGCCATTCAAGCATGTATCTAAATTCCAAGAGAGCAACAGAGATTTAATAAAGTGTTATCTATTCAAATATGTCTGTTGATGTATTCTGTTAGACAAGCCAAAAGGAATGTGGATGTTGTATGTGTGTTTATGCATGTGAAGAGACAAATGGCAGCAATTATAATCATCCCTCTTATTATTGTATGAACGCATTGCTCAAGGAGCCTCTTTTACCTGTTGAGTCCTTCAGTGTCCCCTTGCTTGCTCTTAATCTCTTTATCACTCCATCTCTTCCTCTTTTTTGCTCCCCTTCAACATTTCTTTCATTATTGTGTCTGTACGATGAATAGCAAGTAAATGAGGTATTCGTTAAGTACTATATTTTAAAAGATTCAGCCTCAGGTGAATTGAATAGCTCCATTTTCTCTATTTTTTTTCTTTTCCATTGTCCAGCCTCTGTATCACTATATTTATGTCTGTCTTTCTCTCCCTCAGCCCATTGTCAGGCAGTGCAAGCAGAGAATGTAACAGTCTTGGAGGGGGGTACGGCTCAGATCTCCTGCCGCCTGCAGAACTACGACGGATCAATCGTGGTCATCCAGAATCCCCGCCGGCAGACTCTCTTCTTCAACGGCACGCGAGGTGTGTATCTGCGTGCACGTTTGTCTCTACAGGCAAACTTAATTTATCTGTGTCTATGTATTTGCCTTCAGTGACATTTAAAGGGGGCCTTTTAGACACATTAGCAATGACTCACCAACACTTTCAGTTTACTTTTTTCTCTCTCTCAAATGTCCTCATTTTGCCTTTGAAGTGATTTTACATTAGAAAGTCAGCTAACCACTAAGTAAAATTAGGAGATGGGTTTACTGTGTGCCCTAACAGCGTGACTGCTTAACTGTTTTAAAAGAGTAGTTTGAAGCTCTCTGCATAATCCACTGTTAACCCCAGTGATGAGATCAGAACTTATTACAGTCCTCATTAGAGCATGGCCTTGACAATCACATGTTTTTTTAAAAACAGCTTTATGGCAAATTATCATTGTAACCAATATTATAATGAAGGCAAATTTCAGTGAGGGCCTCGGGGCAGGCAAACTCTACCTGTTTTTTTCTTACTAATTAAGGGCAGAAGTTGCTACCTTAGCCAGATTTGCAACATAAGTGCTGCTAGGAAACCTCTGAGCATAAGAACAGTAATCAAGGATATTAAACATTGCTTTGAAATTTGTGTGTAGCAGCTTAATTGAACCAAAAAATGTGTTATTTATGCACTACATAATCTATGTGATAAGACATTAGTTTGGGCTTAAGGCTACAGTTTCATACTGTGGCTTGTAAATGTTCAGAGTAAAGAGGGTGGTGTATGTGCTTAGTTCATGCGTGTAAGACATCACCAGCCTGCTCTCCTCATGAGTGGAACCCCTTTCCTTCAATTCACATGCAAACAAATATTCAAAGGAGAAAAACAAAACAAAAATTAAACAAACAAAAAAAAAAATCCTACAGACACTGATCAATTAAGAGGAAAATATCTATTAACTCCCTTATTTGGTAAGCTTCATTTCATATTAAAAGCAAACAAACTTTGAAAACAAATCCTGTTAACCAACTAATCAGCTGTCTACCACAATTTCTCATTAACAAAGGGATAGCACAAATGTTTTCACAGATGCTTGGTTTTGAGAATACATGGTATTGTTATTCACTATGGTATTGTTACTCCCCAACACCACCGCCACCACTGCCAAAATCACACCAAGAACACAGTTTCCAACCAGCGTAAAAATCATCTCTATCTGGTTGGCAGAGCAGCCAACCAGAAACCCCAAAATCCTTCCCTGCAAAATCACTTGCTCATCTTTCATCCAAGGAGCTTTCTATTGTGAAAACTTCTCAACGGTGTCTGTTTTATTGAATTCTTTCATTCTCATGTCAGAACACCTCGTCTCTCTAGTGCCTAACTACTCTAAGAAATATGTTTTGATTAGTTGTTATTTGGAAAAGGATTTTTCCGCTGCTGTAATTGTGTGACAGGTGATAAGACAGATAATCTGTTTGCTGAGCTAACTTCACTCAAGCTGCTCTCGATGACTGTTGCTGAGCTCCAAAGTATTGTACACATTATCATTTTAATCCCAATCTGCAACTCTTGCTAAGTCCATAATTCTGAATTCTTATCCAAGCATCTCAAAATGGAATTCAACTGAGTTGGATTGAGCTACATTTTTTAGCTGAATTTTACAAAACATTGTGTTTGTATATTAGGCACTGCTCTAAGGTCCTGATGGTTATTTTAATGCCAGTGCCGGTTTCACACAGCTATAAAGCTTTATTTATTTTGTGTGTGTGTGTGTGTGTGTGTGTGTGTGTGTGTGTGTGTGTGTGTGTGTGTGTGTGTGTGTGTGTGTGTGTGTGTGTGTGTGTGTGTGCAGTAAGTAGGTAGACATTGTAAAATACTGTCATTAAAAAGGTGGATTATTACAAGGTAAAATGCTGAAGCATTTTAAAACGCTTTGTTTTTAACTACAGTAAAAGGGAGAATCTTGTAACGTAGACTTGTAATTGCAATCATCTTGTATGATATTTATGTATGCGGAATTTTGCACTTGAACACATTTTTTAACTTTCTAATCATTAAAACCTGCAGTTCTTGTAATTACATTGATCCGGCAATCAACACTCCTACACTCCCCACAGGAACAGTCTCCAAAATAGCAGTCAATGAAAGTTTTGTGAACAGAATACAAAGATTAGAGAAAAAATATCACTGAAAACAAAAACAGTTGCAGGCAGAGTTTCAGTGTTCACAGGTGCAGCACTCCAGTGCTTTTGTTCCACACACTTAGCCTTCACTTGTTAGTCACCTCGATCACGGAGCGGACGTAATTGGGTAGTTGAGGTTGCTGCTTTGGGAAACCTTGCCTTCAACTCTCCCCCAATTCTATCAGATCAGCACACTGTCGGTAAGTTCCATTAAGTATTTAAACAGAGTCACTCTGTCTGCTCTCCCATGAGGCTTGGACTCGCACCCTTCGGAAAGCGTGATGAGGCCTAATCAAAACGAGTGGGGAGAAGCAGTTTGAAGGCTCGAATGAAAGAGAAAATGAGAAAGAAAGAAAAAAGTGGGGAGAAATGAGAAAAGGTGTTGAGGGTTAAGAAAGACACAGCAACAGAGAGAATAAGGAAAGGGAGGATCAGTCGCTGAAGAAAGACACAGCATTAGGAAGTGCTCCAAAGTTTAGCAGAGCTATAAAGCATTGATGGCTTTCCATAACTAATTTGGCTCCTGTAAGAGCAAAAAAAAAAAAAAGCCCCATTGTGGACATTTTCTGGGAGTGTAAATTACATCTCACTCTGGCTCTCGCTACCTTCACATTTTCTCCATCACTTGTCTATTGCCCATCTGCCACCCAGATTACAGGCTAAGAAACTAAGACCTTTCTCTGCTGAGCTATTCCACACTAGCCGCCCAAATAGAGCTGCTCTAGTAAGTGCAATGAATTAAATTGTCTGTTTTGCCAGTGAGCAACTAGTCAGGGGTGTTTTTTATGAGATTGTGGGGACAGAGAGCTATAATAGAGCAGTAGAACTAACTAAATGGACCCTTTCTTCGTAGTGGTCCATATCTCTCTTTCTCATCCTATTGCCAACTCTCCTCAGCATGCAAATGAGACAGGACAATCGTGGTGAACTTGGACTTGAACAGAAGTCTGACATTTAGTTGCCATTTAGTGCAGAGAGGGGAAAAAGATTTACCTGTCTGTAGGGAATGGCTCTCTAACAATGCTCTCATTGCCATCCGATGGAGGGGAAATTTTAGGGGTGGGGTGGACAGATTAGTGTGGTGTACTTCCAGGAAGAGTGGACTAACTCCATCGCCCCAGGCTGCTCTGTTAGTCTCCTGTGGATATCTGTCTCTATATTATTTTTCCCTGCCTGCTGCATTATGTAGTCTATTTTTCTCATTTTTTTCTACATCCCTACTCTCTCTCTCTCTCTCTCTCACACACACACACTCAAACGCAAGTATGTGCACACTCCCGTGAAGCTAATATCTATACCATAGTGCCTGTTCTGTATTGTAAATTGTCCTGCAAGATGGCCAGGCCAAATCAACACAAAAGGAAAGAAGAGAGGGACAAAATAAAATAGAGATGGAACACGAAGGAGATTTCACAGCCAAGTCAATACAAAGTGAGTCTCAAAGGTATTTATGAGAATCTATGGACATCAAGCCACTGTCACCCACAGACTGTTATTGGTGTTATTTGTCATTATCAACATTTTTCTCCTTATTGATTGTACTCTTTCTTTTCTAACAAAAGGAAAGTTGCTACATCTTCACTCCTCCTCATCCCTCATGTCACTGTTCATTCTTTTTTATCCTTTGTGGATTATGTGGTTAGTAATTGTAGCTCATTGGTCTGAGGTCCAGGATTGACTTTAAAATTGTTGCCTTTAATGTCTTTTGTTATCATCTATAGTTTGAACTGCAGTGTATCTTATGTAAAACTGCGGCATTTAGCATGTGTTGCTGACTCAAAGGCTTGTGCCACTGAATTTAATATCTTTCCCAAAATAAAATAAAAACAGTAATGATTAAAATCTAATAAGATAAACAATAAAAACGCTAGACGCTAATTAGGCATAGGCGAATAAAGCATGCACTTACGAAGGGAGTGAATAAATGCATTCTAGTTAAGCACAGTCCAATCAGTGCTTGGGAAAATGAACAGCACTCTCCCTCAAAGCTGGAAATGAGCGTACCAAGACATCTGTTATGTTGTATCAATGTGCAGCCTGGAGCTGTTCCTCTGAGACTGACTTTGCAAACTGTTTATGAACTTTTTTATATCAAACCAAGCTTTGGATTTAACGGCACTATCAATTCCCGAGCAGCAAATCAACAGGGGTGCTGTCACAACCACAGTTTTCTCCCATGTTTGTCAATTTTTCCTCTGCAAAGCTGTTCATGGGAGTCACATCATAAATAGAGAGTGAAGACTCTCATTCCAGAATTGGTGAGATATAACTGACTGTTTGCTAATACAGAGCAAACTGTCATGCGGCCAAGAAGTAACTGATTCCACTGATGAAAATGTCATGCCACTCAATTAAAGCAGCCTTTGGTTATCTTGCGCTGTTTGATATATACTTGCCAATTACGGCAAACATGCAAATGTACTGTGTTTTCAAAGATGCACTTCAAGATTGATGTGTCATGATGGGTCATGTTAATATTCTCAAGATATTAACATGACACATCATGGTATTTGCAAACTCACCCAGACTGTAAGAGGCAGTATCAATGGTCCTTCATCTGCATCATTCCTGTACAGGTTTGCCCTAGCATGTTTCTGTACTTCTAAATCTCTGCCCATGTGGAAGATACAGTGGTGTGAAAAAGTGTTTGCCCCCTTCCTCATTTCCTGTTTTTTTGCATGTTTGTCACACTTAAGTGTTTCGGAGCATCAAACCAATTTAAACAATAGTCAAGGACAACACAAGTAAACACAAAATGCAATTTGTAAATGAAGGTGTTTATTATTAAAGGTGAAAAAAAATCCAAACCATCATGGCCCTGTGTGAAAAAGTGATTGCCCCCTAAACCTAATAACTGGTTGGGCCACCCTTAGCAGCAACAACTGCAACCAAGCGTTTGCGATAACTTGCAATGAGGCTTTTACAGCGTTCTGGAGGAATTTTGGCCCACTCATCTTTGCAGAATTGTCCTAATTCAGTTACATTAGAGGGTTTTCGAGCATGAACGGCCTTTTTAAGGTCACACCACAACATCTCAATAGGATTCAGGTCAGGACTTTGGCTAGGCCACTCCAAAGTCTTCATTTTGTTTTTCTTCAGCCATTCAGTGGTGGACTTGCTGGTGTGTTTAGGATCATTGTCCTGCTGCAGAACCCAAGTTCGTTTCAGCTCGAGTACACGAACAGATGGTCGGACATTCTCCTTCAGGATCTCTTGGTAGACAGCAGAATTCATAGTTCCATTTATCACAGCAAGTCTTCCAGGTCCTGACGCAGCAAAACAGCCCCAGACCATCACACTACCACCACCATATTTTACTGTTGGTATAATGTTCTTTTTCTGAAACGCAGTGTTCCTTTTACGCCAGATGTAATGGGACACACACCTTCCAAAGAGTTCCACTTTTGTCTCATCGGTCCACAGAATGTTTTCCCAAAAGTCTTGGGGATCATCAAGATGTGTTTTGGAAAAATTGAGATGAGCTTTAATGTTCTTTTTGCTCAGCAGTGGTTTTCTCCTTGGAACTCTGCCATGCAGGCCATTTTTGCCCAGTCTTTTTCTGATGGTGGAGGCATGAACGCTGACCTTAACTGAGGCAAGTGAGGCCTGCAGTTCTTTGGACGTTGTTGTGGGGTCTTTTGTGACCTCTTGGATGAGTCGTCGCTGCGCTCTTGGGGTAATTTAGGGCGGCCGGCCACTCCTGGGAAGGTTCACCACTGTTCCATGTCTTCGCCATTTGTGGATAATGGCTCTCACTGTGGTTCGCTGGATTCCCAAAGCTTTGGAAATGGCTTTATAACCCTTTCCAGACTGATATATCTCAATTACTTTCTTTCTCAATTGTTCCTGAATTTCTTTGGATCTCGGCATGATGTGTAGCTTTTAAGGATCTTCTGGTGGACCTTACTGTGTCAGGCAGCTCCTATTTAAGTGATGTCTTGATTGAGAACAGGTGTGGCAATAATCAGGCCTGGGTGTGGCTAGAGAAATTGAACTCAGGTGTGAAAAACCACAGTTATAGTATGTTTTAACAAGGGGGGCAATCACTTTTTCACACAGGGCCATGATGGTTTGGATTTTTTTTCACCTTTAATAATAAACACCTTAATTTACAAATTGCATTTTGTGTTTACTTGTGTTGTCCTTGACTATTGTTTAAATTGGTTTGATGTTCTGAAACACTTAAGTGTGACAAACATGCAAAAAAACAGGAAATGAGGAAGGGGGCAAACACTTTTTCACACCACTGTATGTGTAGTGTTGTTAACTGGTGGTTATTTCTTGAGCAAAAGTAATATCCTGTGCCAACCCCTTCCCAAAATAACAGAAAGTAGCCCCAACACTTACATCAAAGTTGGATAAGGCTGACGCAAATAAGCAGGTTGTTATGTTGTTCGCCATATCTGACTGAACACTTGCCTGACCACCTGAGGCAGACAGAGGCAGACACGGCGAATCCTCAAAAACAGTGTCACTGCACAAAACTCCTGTCAAAAGAATTCTTTCACTGTGAGCACAGTTTATATTGCAATTTCACCTAGTCTGGTTCTCATTGCAGAGACTTACATTTTGCTGAAAAAAACTCCAGCTGACTCCTAGTATTTTTCTTCCTTTCTTTCTTTCTTTTACATTTTGATGCTCTGTCCCACTACATTTCATGGACAATGTTGCTACCTTTTACTTCACCGCATCTACCTGACATCTACCTTGAGTTGCTTTTTATATCTCATAGTAGAATTTTACAATATTGTACAGTTGAACTATGGAAATTTCATTAATCTAGTTTTTCCTTTGAAGCACTAAATTATCTAAACCTCTTAATTTTGATAGTTAATAGATTTGTGATTTGAGAGACATCACCAAATCTAGTAACGCCTAGTAATGAACAAAGCAAATCTAGTGATGCCAACTCCAGGAATATTTTCTGGTTTTAGAAATGTAAGCTACCTGACACCAGATTTAGCTGAGTCCACAACGAGCCCTTTGAGCTGCTACTCAACCTTTAAGAAGTTGAAAGGTCATTTCAGGTTTCATCAACCGTCCTCAGCAAACCAACCAATCACAGCCACCTAACAAACCAGAGCGTCATTCTAAGTGATCCAATCTAGGACCAACCAGTTAGAATGATCTTGACACTGATTAGCCCCCTCTTGTGGAGAATCTTCATCCTGCTGAATAAATTACCTTCAGAGGGGACTTCATGTCAGCTCCCTGAAATGCTTCTAAAAATGTAAAAGAAAATTCACAAATCCAAGCTTGTGTGTGTCCTGGCTATGACTTTTCTGACTATTGAACTTACCACCCATCATCTTGTTCTTGATTTCCTCACTGACATTCCATATTTTTATTCCATGTCATTTTCATCCTTTCCTTTCCCACCTTTTCACTGTCCTCTTCCCCATGTCCTCAACAATGCCAACTCATGTGGTTTCGCTTCCTCCCCACGTTCATCCCTCTCCTGTTCTCTCCTTTGTCTTGCCCAATTCCAGCCTTGAAGGACGACCGTTTCCAGATGGTGCTCTTCACGCCACGACTGGTTCGCATCACACTGACCAACGTCAGTGTGTCAGATGAGGGCGGCTACTTCTGCCAGCTCTACACGGATTCCACACACCACCAGGTGGCAACACTCTCTGTCTTGGTTCCCCCAGAGATACCCACAGTGGAGGTGAAGCAAGAGGGTGTGGAGGGCGGTGAGGCGGAACTCACCTGTGTGTCACCGCGCAGCAAGCCTGCCGCCACCCTGCGATGGATGCGTAATGGCCGGGAGATACCAGGTACATGGCAGACAGATGGATTGATGCATGTTCAGATGATTATTTGCGACAAATGAGGGAGTTAATTGGATAATAAAGGGCAGGTGAAGCTGAATGGTTGGGTGATAGAAGAGATTGAGTGCTGAATAAAAGAAGAATAAAAGGATGGGTGATTGATTGGTTGATGGGGGACTGGCAGATGGATCAGTTGATAGAAGCAGGTAAAAAATAGATGAATGATAAGTGAGTGGGGAAATGTGGGTCTGGGCTGTGGGGCTGCCAATATATCTTCTCTCTTTCTATTTTTTGGTCTTTTTTTGTGCAATATTTATAGGTGAGAGTGAAGTTCCGACCGATCAGCAGCACTTTTTTGTAGATTAGAATAGTATTATTTTTTCTATTTAAAGTTCCTTGAAGAAGTAAACCTGCGTTCATTTATATTGAAAGACTTACATCAGCATCAACTGAATATTTTTACACTTTTTCTTTTCCATGTCCGCTACAGTCAAAATCTTTCCATTATCAAAACATATACATAGACTTAGTCCATTCTCTCAAGCTAATCCCTCATGAAAATTAATTTCAGTTGAATTTACTTGCACATAATCTGACAAGCACACTATTATATTAAACTGCCAGGAGCCTCACGCAATCCTGATTTTCTTCTTTTCTCAAATGCTCTCACTTTTGCAGCTTCGTGAAGACAGTTTTTAATTCAACATCTTCTAACTCTCACTGCTTCTTTGCTGCTGATAAATCTATGAGCCATCCATCAGTCAGATACCCTGATCTAGCCTTCTTTTCTGACTCGCTGTCTCCCTTGGCTTCCTTCAGTTAAAGGAGCACCTCGTTCAATAATAAATCTGAGACCCATCTTTCCGTGGCCTTCAGCCTATTTAACGTCCCTTTGTTGGGCGGGTACTTTGGTATTAAATCAGCATTTGTGTTTGATTTAAAATCCTGAAAAATTTTAACAGTTGACCGAGCAAGAACAAAGCAGCTCTTGGGGACTAAGTTGTGCAAAGAATAATAACAATAATAATAACAATACACCAGTCAGAAGACTGAGGCTTATTGTTATTTTTTTATTCAGTTTTATCTCCAATTTTTAAAAAAATTCAAACAACATTGTTCAAACGTGCTAACTGTTGTCAGATGTGTTTTGTATTGTTATTAATTCATTCATTTATCTGTAACTTCAGATAGCTCCATACAGACCAGATTAAATAATACAAGATAATCTGTAGTCAGCAGCATATTGGACATGAAGTGAGCAATGTTTTGCCCTTTTAAACTTTGTGTCAGCCTTCATCTCTTTTACCTTCTATTTTTGTCTGACACGGGGTGTCTCTTTCATCCAGTCTCTTCCCTTTTTCTCTGTCAGAACACACCTGTCACTGTTATTCTGTGTCTTCTCGTGGTGTCCTTATCCTTAACTCCTTCACCTTCTTTTCATCCAATCTTCTTTTTCCCCTCAAGTTTCACTGCTGACAAAGATGTGTAAGGCTCCCCGGCATAGTTGTTGGCTGCACAACACTTTAAGAGTACAAGAGACAGGCAGGGACTGTCCTTTTGCCTCAGTTGTCTTATCTTGTTTCCTAATGCGTCTCTCTCTTCTCTTCTCTTTCCTTTTTTCCTCCCGTTTCCTCTCTTCTCCTTTTCTCTCTGTCCTCTCCTCCCCTCTTCCTCCCACCTCTTTTGGCCCTGAGTTAAATGAACTGTGACACTAAAGGTTAGAAGCAGATTCCAACAGATATCAGAAGCACTCTTTAATTAAGAGACTATGTTCCCGTCGTTGCCTTATTCCTGCCCATCTACACATGCCGGCGTCCTCTCAGGCCTCAATTTGGCTCACTTTCATTTGCTTGCTGGCAATAATTGAAAATTCAGTGCAATATAAGTATATTGTATTCTGCCTAAACAAGCACAAACTCCCAGTACGTGACCATGTCAAGTCCCGTTGAGTTCGCTGCCACTGTTCCTCCTCCCTCCTTCTGTCTCTCCTCCTCCTCTCTTCTTGCATCTTTCTTCCACTCTGCATCTGTCTCGCACTGTTATCATCCTCTTTCATGTCTGCCCCCACTACCCCATCTCTCTCTCACACACACACACACACACACACACGCACATGCACGCACACACACATATCAATCATGCTTGTTTTGCTGCCCTCGTTCTCTCTCTGTGTGTCCCTCTTCTCCTTTCCCTTTATTCTCTCACCCTGCTCCTTTGACGTCCTTCTCTCTCTCCATGTCTGGCTCAGTTAAAATCTCAATTGGGTTATGCATATTTTCTCTTTTATCCTTCTCTTTCCTCTATCTCTCTTTTTCTTTCGCTCACACAAAGACAAAACATTCAGTTGATTTACTATCGGAAAACAAACTGTGCTGCTGCTCATAATTGCCATGAAATATAGATGCAAATTGCTTTCTCTTCTCTCTATCTCTTATTCTCTCCCACACCACTCATCCTTCCCTTTACACGTACCTGGTGATGCTCTAAAAAGCTCATTCATCAGTGCCTTACTTCTTACTTTCTTTCTGCTCAGTTTTTCTATCCCCCTCTGCGTTCTCATAAAAAAAAAACAATCCCCTTCTTCTCCTCCTTATCGCCTTCTCTCTACGTCTCACAGTCCCCCAACATAGGTGTGAAGTCTCAGCAGGGAGAAAGTAAGAACAGGCATATTTTGGCTGCTAAAATGTTTCTTGGCCAGCTGACCTGTATTATTTACTTTCATTTATTTAATCCCCTCTGTTTCCTCTGCCTATCTCTAGGTGTGATATCCCTGCAGGACAACGGGAAGACATTCAGTGTGTCCAGCACCATCCGCATCCCAGTAGAAAGGAAAGACAATGGGGCGCCCCTGAGTTGTGAGGCATCCCACCCTGCACTTAGTGGGCAAAAGAGGATTCGGCATTATCGCCTAGATGTGTATTGTAAGTCCCTTTTCACCGTGTGTGTGTGTGTGTGTATACTTTATATCAAAACAATTTCTATCCATCTTTCAAACAAATTAAGTAACATAATGTTCATTGCCAAATATTTCAAAAACAAACGTTATTTCATCTGTATGGCTGTCACTGAAATTGCTACTTCAGTCCTCTTCATTACAGTGTTTTACTTTAATGCCAGCAATAATTTTGTCAGGGTAGCAGCCTCATTTTTCAAATGGTGATATCTCATTTTAGAGTGATCCTCATTTATACACAGTCCAGGATTTTAACAGAGTGATGTTCCGAGCTGCCCTGTTTGAGACCTGCTCTCATTAAAACCTGATACATACAAATCTTGTCATGCAGGGAGCTGGCAGAAATAGGCCCATGGCCAGGTTAAGCTCCTGGCCTGTTGTTTAAAGAGCTAAACAACATCAAGTGAAAAGGATGTGGATCATATTAATATGTGCAAAAATTCCTGAACTGTTTTGAACTTGACTTGTTGCTGGTGTCTTTACAGAAGTTAGTATTGACTAAATTGTAATGTCCTTTTTAGGGAGACAGAAGTAGAAAAAATACTGAAAGGGGTAACTCGCTGAGTTTTTGTATTGTATATTTTTAATTGCACACTAAATTGTCGGCATTTTTTTCTAGTCTGGGAATGTTTCAGCGGAATCAGTGTAGCAAATGAGAAAATCAGATGTAACCTTGTCAAGTTTTTGATGTTTATTTTTGATGTGAGGAGGAACAAATCTTTTCTTTCGGTTCAATTTTTTGATTTGAAGATATTATTTGTACTATTATGTTTGAATATTGCATAAGTGCAGCCAAAAACTGAGATGGACTGGAAGATAATTTTTTAAAAAAAATTTAAAAAGAGAAACAAGGCACTTATTGGAAACAAAGTAAAAAGCATCACACAGTGTGGCTGGAAAATGCATCACAGTAACAAAACCCAAATCAAAAGCAGCATGCCAGCAGGAGCAAAACAAGAGAAACTCCAGGAATATCCTGGTTGTGATTCTGTCAACCTGGCCACCTGAGCTGGTTGCAGCCACTCAAGGCAATACTTCCGGTTTCTCCAGAGGCACCGCAGTACACTTTGTAAACAATCCAAAAGCTTCCCAGAAGTTGCTCTCCTCTCTGAACTAGTAAAATTAGTTTTGGGTCTACTGAGTCATGGAAGCCACATCATGCAGCAGATGAGGAGGACAGGAAGTTAGACATGGGGAGCCAAAGAGAATCTGGTTGCTTTTCAAACCATAAGACCCCATGCAGTCTAAACGCTCCATTTCTGAAATGCTACCGGTGTGACTTGAAGCTTTTGCGATAATGGAGCAAAAGTGTGTCAGAGGCAAGACATCAAAGACATGTACCTCGTGTTTTCCCCGGGTCATGAACGTAAGGAGGAGGGATCAACAGCATAACAAAGTCTGTGGGAAAATGCACATACTAGATACACCGGGGGAAAGGCTAGTAAGACACAGGTAACAAGATGCAGAAAATAATACGCAGGGACATAAGAACAAAACAAAAACTAAGCATTATAACAAAAAGTATATTCCTGCACAAAAACCATAAAAAACTTTTTCTTTTTAGAAAACAATGATTGTGCAAAGTTGATTTAGCATTTTTGTTATGTAGATCCCCATTTTCTTCCACAGTGGGGTTGCTGGTCTTCCTGTGGGCCGCAATTCATAAATATCATTATTACATAAACTGTGATTAGAATAGAAGATAAAAGTGCATAGAGTGTAATTCCTCTTCTCCTCCGATGTTAATGTGGTGCATTTCAACAGACAACCATGTTCAATTACTCCATTTGTTCTAACTTCGCTGTTCCCCACAGCTTGCTGTGATTGCTATCCAACAATAAATCAGTAATTTTAAATAGTCAAATGTTTCACAGGCATATGTAAATATTTATACATGAGGATGATTCATATTTAGCAAGTATGTTTACATCAGTTTTTGAGTGCAATTAATTTGCTACTTGTGTATTAATATTTGTTGATAGATCAGTCTGCTGAGCTATCAACAAACATTAACATCTCTGGCTGGTTCTTCCTCCAGCCAGAAAA
Source organism: Pterophyllum scalare (assembly GCA_024447675.2). NCBI lineage: Eukaryota > Metazoa > Chordata > Actinopteri > Cichliformes > Cichlidae > Pterophyllum > Pterophyllum scalare. The sequence goes on along the minus strand of JAMQGT020014621.1, from coordinate 1,683 downwards.
CTGGCAATAATGACCAACCGCGAGTGTGGATTTGGCTCCTCGTCATTCTGTTACTGAAGTAAGTGCACTACAGCAGCTGCTGGAGCGGTGGGCTGCTTCTGATAACAGGTGTCTAAACCATAGGATTGTCGCACGGTTGCCTTGGAAACAGATGTTAAAGACCATTTTCCTTCCATGTTCTAACTTTCCCCTTTTTGTTCCCCGCCTTTTGTTTCTGATTCTTGTTTCTTCCGTGAATGATTTTTTTCCTTGTTCTTTTCCGATTCTTGCACTTTTTGTTTTGTTGTGATTTCATCTGAATTGTTTACTCATGTACACCCTCTTCCTTTGTCCTTCTCCGCAGTTGCACCTACAGTCCGAATTGTCCCTCCTTCTGGAATTTTGCGAGAGGGCGACTCACTCACCCTCACCTGCTCCGTCACTGGGAATCCTCTGTAAGTCTGTGTGCTTGTAAATGTGCTAAACACTTTGGCATTGGTGGCTTTACAGTCAGATACTGCTACCGTTATCATGCTTTCCATATTATAACTGCACACATTTTGCAACTATAGATCCTTCAGAAATTGATTATATGAAGAGAACACAGTCATCGGAAATTAATTCAGCGTGTCTCGTCACAAGATGTAGAAAAGTTTTGTTTGCCATCTGGTTTAGGATGCTACTTGTGAAGCTGTGGCAGGTTGTTATAAGAGTGAACGTTTCCTGTCAAATTTATAATGAATTCCAGACAAAGTAATCATAAATTATAACTAGTTTGCCTCAACAAAGCAATGAGTTTTGACAAGTCAGTTTAAGGGTATGCAAAAATCTTTTGACTGACAAGGACATGCAGGATTTTGCAGAGTTCTGCGTTAATCTTTACCGATAGAAAAGTTTGCAAAATTGAATTGTGGCTAACAGAGTTTTGTGGAATCGTTTTGAGCTGCTATGAGAGTGACATTTCATTTTTAATATTGCTACAGATTTATAAGGCTTGACTTTATCTCTGCCAATCTGTTTGCAGAAGTTTGGTTTACACATTTATCCAGGGCATTAATTATAGATTATAATTAAAATCACACCACCTAAATATAGAACAAGCTGGAATTGAATAACAAGCAATCTTGAAGAACTCCAAAAGAACTAACAACACAACACTTCAGAGTTAAGTGTATTTGTTTGTTTACTTGTTTTGTTTTGTAAGTTGCTAATATGTTTCAGAGACATTAAAATATATGAGAAAATGTAACAAGATACTGTGTTAAATTTGAATTTCTTGAATATTCAGATAAAGTGTTAGCTGTCAACAATCAGCTGATAAGGGGTGCTACCAAAAAAATTTTGGCTTAATTTATGGGCTATAGAGGTAAATTGGATGCAGTTGGTGATCTGTGAATATCTAACAGAGAGCTTCCCTGAATCATATTACTGTTTATTTTCCAAGTAATTACTATCCACTTTCGTTTAAAGAAAAATCTCCTTCTTAATTGCTATTGTGGAAACATCCTTGAATAACCTTTAACTGCTCCAGTGGAGCCTTTCGTAACAGAAAACAGGTTTTTCTGGACAGCTCCCAAATGCGTTAGCATAAAGCCATTATCACAGAAATGAGAACACGTGTGCTTAGCCAGTAATACTGGTTCTAAAGGAACAAGTACTTCAGTAAGACCTTAAGTAGCCTGAACTAGATACAGTGGTGTGAAA